>JBBDHG010000259.1:1322500-1470000 GCA_037951165.1 Lophius americanus | reverse complement strand
CACAACCAGTGTGGTTTGGCCCTGCTCCTTTTGGATAGCGCTCTGAGATAAACGTTGTTGTGATTGGGGACTTCAGCGATAAGCTCTCTTGTATTTACTTGCCTTTACTTGTATTTTAGGAGTGAGTTAAAACAAATGTGAGACAAATTGGTAACAGGGATCAAACCACCACAAAAAAAAAAAAAGGCACAGTTAAGAAATAATGTTGCCTACCGAAACGGTAGGCGAAGTAAAAACTCAGCTGAAGCTACGTCTGCTTTGAAGACCACAGTTCCCCTCAGTGATGGCTGGAATGATGGTCCCCTAAGGTGGTCTCGTTGCTGCCTCAGCTCGGAACCTATGCTAACATCCACATAGAAGGGTTTTACCTGAAAATGAAACCTGGGAGTCCTTACGTCTTTGGTGGAATGACCGTTCATCATTGCTCCTGAAATTCATTTGGCCATTCAACACATTACGGGACATTTCGTCACATTGTGGGGTCTTCAGCGACTGGCCACACCCCCAACCAGGGCTGTTAGAAGTTGGTTTGGTGGTAGGCCATAATTTGATGCAGATGAATCGAATCAAGGAGATCTATCCTGAATAGGTCATAATTTATTGTAATAGTTCATAATTAACTCACAAGAGGGGAACTTTTTCACGAAAAACATTATTATATTATTCAGACAAAACTTCACATTTAATTTGAGGCGATCAATCAGGGGGATTGCTTGTACAAAGTAGGGGATTGGGGGCTTTTGGGGATATACCTTTGCTATATCTGAGGATATCTTTCTCATCAGTTTCTAGAAGTCTCCAATATCCTCCTGGAAAGCTGGAGAAATGTCGGGCAAGCTCAGCCCACGAGTGGGGTTCCCTCGTTGGTCTGTACCACTCTGCTCCCAGCAGAGGGGTGTTCCCTCAACTTCCCCCAACCATCTCAAGAAGATGAATGTTTTAGTAGTTTTAGTAAAACGTCCAGATGAAAGTCTATGATGAAATCACGCGAGGTAGCCAGATCGCGTTGCGTTTTGTTTCCGGTGCTACTTGTCGCACATTTTATATCGTTTCATAATGGAAGTACTTTTGCAGGTACTGGCATGGTGACAACCTACCGTTCGATGGTCCTGGAGGAATCCTGGCCCACGCCTTTTTCCCCAGGACCAGCAGACAGGGAGAGGTCCACTTTGACTATGACGAGCATTGGACAGTGGGCAACGATGTGGGTGAGTACATCCTGTTTTTGAAACCATTTTAAATCCAGGTTTGAAAGAAAATGTTTCCTCTTTCTAATTTGTGTCCATCAGTATTTCCCCGAAAAAGTTGGGGATGTTCTTGGATCGTCATTGCTGCCGCGTCCGTTCGCACGATAACTCAAAAAGCATTTCACGGATTCGTTTTCAAATTCTACACGCACATATAGACCTTAATGTGAGGAAGAACTGGATTGATTTGGGGGAAAGGTCGGTTGCATATTTCCAACACTAGGGGGAGATTTCTCTTTTTATCGATTATTCATCACTTAGTTGATTTATCTATAGATGAATAGATGAATTGGATTAATTAATGTGTCAATCTTTTGCCCGAGCAGCTTCTCATAAAAATACTGAATATCTATATCACTGAAAAGTCCGGGGTTATTATGGGATTGTCATTAGGGGGAGATTGCAAAACTGTCAGGCCATAATTTCTATTTTACTCTATTTAATCTGTTTTTCTTTCTTTCTTTTTTTTTAAAAACACAGTTTTCCGGCCATAACTCAAAAAATGTTTCATGGATCATCTTTACATTGTGTGCCTGAATAGACCTTAGTGTGAGGAAGAACTGAGTTGATTTTGTGAAAGCTTGGTTGTATAGTTCTGACACTAGGGGGAGCTTTAGCTCCAAAGGTTTTCGGGCCATAATTTTGCAACGGTTGGTCGTATTTATTCCAAATTTGTTGCATATCAATCGACTGGAGGTGATCTATCTGGTACATATCATGTTTTACTCTAGGGGTCCATATTTTGCTCTCTTTGTGCAGTTTTTTTCTTTATTTTCTACAGAAATGACTGTGGACATGACTTCACAGATACTTTTAGGGGCTCAATCCCCTAAAAGTATAAACACTAACACCAAGAGATTGGAGTATTACCCTCTCGCTGTCTTTGGACGCCAGCATAGGCCTAGTCTGATTCCGATCCTTTATTCTTCGCTGTCCCGTTCAGGCACCGATCTCTTACAAGTGGCGGCCCATGAGTTCGGCCACGTCCTCGGCCTGCAGCACTCCCTTGAGCCGGACGCTGTGATGAATCCGTTCTACAGCGACTCCTACCCCCTGAAGCTGAGTGAGGACGACAAGAGGGGCATCCAGTCGCTCTACGGCCCCGCTCCCTACGCGTCGCCCGAGATAACGGAGACCAATGAGATAGACGGGATGGGAATGGTGAGACAGTTAGACAGGAAATAGATCTGAAATCAAATGGACCTCACAAAATCTTGGAAAGTTGCACGTTATATCAAACACACTCAAATGTCCCGGTTCTGACTGTCGTGTCCAGCCGGACGCCTGCAGGACAAACTTCGACGCCGTGTCCATGATCAGAGGCGAGCTGTTCTTCTTTAAGTCCCGGTACGTTTGGCGCATCCGGGATCGGCATCTGCAGTCCGGCTATCCGGCGTTGGCGTCACGTCACTGGAGAGGCATCCCCGACCACATCGACGCTGCGTACGAAGACAAGTCCGGTAACATCTGGTTCTTCCAAGGTTGGTCATCATAAGCACACGCGAACTCTTGGCTTTAATGTCTTCTGCTCCTCCTAGCGGTGGTCTGTGGTTTTTCCAGCTGGGCATTCATAGCTACACTCCCGCTATTAACTGACTCTACAGATAATTAAATGGTTGAAATGGTTCAAACCAGGTTCAATATCGTCAAACGACCACCAGGAACACAAAAATGCCAGCCAATGTAAGTAGGATTCAACAGCCTTTCCCGTGGACTTTACATACATGCTACCAAATATGCTGCTAGCGCCACAACACCAGCAACCATCTACAGCCAGCTCTGATCGACAGCTATTTAAGATACTTCAAAATAAGACTCACCAAAGCTCTTCCTCACCTGAAGATAAAATTTACCCTCCTTTGTTTCTGTAAAAACAAATAGTCCAATAACACGGTTACAGAGGTTGTGTTTCAGTTCTCTTAGAAGTTCCTTTTCCTTCGGCATGGAGGTCCTATTTCTCCTGGTGCAGCACGCTGTCACCAATATATCACCTGAGTCCAGTTAGGGCGTCCTACATGTGGCGTGATTGTTGTCCATCACAAACATGTGATGATATTTCAATTAGCTGTGGTAGCTTCGCTTAACGTCCGGGTCGTGCAGTCATGTGACTTTAGAACTTAACTCTACGTCGCGAAAAACAACAAATAAAGCTGATACTGAGTCTGACATGCACAGAACCCAAAGCTACAGCAAACAAGGTGTTTTATACCTGCTGAAGAAAACTTTTACCCACCATCGACGCTCAGAACTTTACAAACAAACGCCATCAAAATGGCTTTTCAGCAGGTATAATACACCTCGTTTACTGCCTCTTTGGGTTCTGTTGCATGCTAGGGTCAGCATTAACTTTATTTGTGGTTTTTGCATGACCCGGAAGTTAAGCGAGAATATCATGAAAGTTTTGTGTATTATATCTGTTTTATTCACTAAATGAAGCCATAAAAAAAGCGCGTCGGAGGTTGCGTCACTTTTAAGTGTCCTTCGTAAACACTTTCGTTGTCTTGTGGCTTCTGCGGTGGCATTTGTTGATAACTTGATGGTTGCATAAGGCTAATGTTTGTTGGATCTGAAACATGATCCGATTAGTGACTTTATTAGAAGTTCTGTGATCCACACATTAACAGAGTGTTAAAAGAGTTAACCGAGTGTGCAAGGGGATAGTCCTCCGAACTGAAACCTTGCGACATCTTTATTTAGCGAAAGTGGGACAGGTTACCGACTTTTAGCTTGTGTCGCGCAATCGTCGCCTCCTGCTTTGAGACAAATATCATCTACGAAATTAAGAATATTGCATAATCAAGACGGCCGACCCGACAATTCTTGTGGTGAAGACAGCGAGATTCTGATCTGGCTCTTATTTCACCCTTTTAACCTGGACAGGAGACAGCTACTGGGTGTTTGATGCTGAGAGGAAGATCACTGGACCTGCTTCAGTCCGACAGCTGGGTCTCCCGGTGACGGATATCCAAGCAGCTCTGAGGTGGGAGGAGGACCAAACGGAGAAGGTTTACCTGGTCAAGTCGGCTCTTTACTGGCCCTTCAGTCCTCAGGAGAATCGGGTTGATGATCCTCGCAGCATGTACGAGTGGGAAGGAGTGCCCAGTGTTATTGACGCGGCCTTTCGGGACAAATATGGTGAGAACCTCGAATCAGAGGCTTTTAATGGCTCCAAAATCCATTCAGAACCCTCCTCACATAAGGTCATTAACGTATCACCTGGACCTGAACTGGACCGACGACTGTTTTCACTTGAATTTGTACATCATACTTTGGTCTTATAACTTTCTTTAGACTAATTCCTAGTCCATCTACGTTAGCTGGCGCCGGTAGGTTCGAAATCTGGGCATTACGGAGAGAGTTTTCCTTCATTTTCAGCTCTTGTGCGAAAGAACCGAAAACGGTTCCTTTGCCCAAGAACCGTTTTTGGCAATTTAGAAAGTAGCGAATCACCAAAAATGTGGATTTTTTTGTCTGAGTCAGGTCTTACATCGGAATTTTCCCCCAAAGTGACGTTTTCCCCCCCTCTCGTCTGACAGGATACGTACATTTCCTGAGCGGACCACACTACTGGAAGTTTGACCCCGTGGAGTTGAAGATGCTGGACGGCTACCCTCGCAGCATCGGCATGGACTTTTTTGGCTGTGCTCCATTCCTGTCGTAATAACTTTATAGCCGACTAATTATTCAGCCTCTAAAAACTCAAGAGGCTGTTCTGGTAGCGTATTTACAAAAAAAAAAGAAAAGAAAAGAGCCTGAAGATGAGTCAAAACTCACGTGACAACAAACTCATTGACGGATTCATTTTTCTGAATATTTATATATGTTTTGGGGTTTTTTTTCCCAACCGTGAGAGTACATGTTGTAGTATCAGTTAGTATGTCCTCACATTGTCCAGTGTCACAAATGATTTTATAAGTTTTCCAAGGTTTGTTTTGATGGCAGTAAGTCGTTCAGATCTCAACCACAGACCGTTTACCTCTGCTGACGTTACAAAGCAGGCCGAAAAACCGAACGGGACTTGGTGACGCAACTAATAACGAGGAGCAACTTTTAGAGAATGCATTGTAAAAAATAAATCGTTGGCACTAACCCTCCCAGTCTGCTGTTAAAGGTCCGGTGTTTAAAATTTAGTAGCATCTAGCAGTGAAGGTCCAGATTCACCGGTGGAAATATTTCCACCGGTGAACATGGCAGCCTCCGTGGAAGAAGACCCGCCCCCTTCATTGTCAAGCTAACGTACAAAAAGCTCTCAGCTGATGAAATACTAACACAAACTTGTTTTTTGAACGTTATCTTCCATTGATTCAAAGACTCAACCCCTAAATTTGACACACTGCACCTTTAATGAAGCAGACTGCGCCACAACGCGATGTTTTTGGTGAATCTGTGGGACTTTCAGAGTCTTTCCTGTCGGAAACAAGATGATGTCTTTGAATAAGTGTGGTGCTATTTAAGGTTTCTGTAGACAAGATACCTCAAATGATGTGTATTAAAAAAAACAAAATGTTCTTTTCACTATTCACTGTTCACTTCCTGGGGCAGCACAACATTCCTCGTTACGCTTAGTCTCCGATGTCGGATTACGACTCCGACATCGTCAGAAAGCCGAGGCCACAGCCGTCCCTGTTATATTTTGCTGACAGTACACTCTAAAAAAAAACGCTGGGTTGAAAATAACCAGATTTGGGTTAGTTTGGTAGCCCAGTGCTAGTTTGGCCACGGGTTATTAAAGGAAGCATCTTACGTTGTTTTCAACTCAAGAATTGGTCAAAATGACGATGTAATCGCGTTAAAACGGCCTATAATACACCCCAATTATGAGGTATTAGTGTCACATGGCCACAAGTCAAAATTAAAGACCTTTTTTCATCATCATTGATGAAGTAACTAGCTAGCTAGCAAAGTTGCGTTACTGAGCAGGCTAGCTTGTTGGCACACCGTTGTTAGCTTGTTATGTTTAGCAGAAAAGGCCACAGATTAGCTGAGCAGCTTACCTATTTTGACGTCACACGTCACACAATATGAATTTAAAACTGTAGTTAACGTTAGCACATGCAAGCTAGCTTAACATTAGCCAACTTTCGTGAACTCAGGTTACTAAAAGCGTCAGCTAACATAATTTTAAGGTCAATCAGGCTGTAGAAAACAATAAATAATAATTGATATATTAAACTAGTGAATCATCAATATCTTGTGAGTCACGTTTAAGCGTTTCCTGAATGCTAACGCAAAAGGATGAAGATAAAGCCAAGTTAGCACTGAGCCACTTTTAGCCCAGTGTTAGCTCAAACCAACCCGACTTATTACCCAGCAGCACCAACCCAGCATCGGTGTTATTAGCGTAACCCAGAGTTGTTTCTTTTAAGAGTGTATAATGTGGTTCTAACAAGAATATTGTGATTTGTTCATTTGTCTTCAAGCTGTTGCTATTTTTCTAATCAGTGCAGGTCGCTGAATATTATCGTACCGCGTCACGACCTGTGAAACACAGGCTGGTGGATCCGCGGTCCAGTGGAGTTTGGTACCAGGTCTGATTTGAAACGCTGTCCACGGGTTCTGTTCACTGTTGTATCTCATGATGTACTGATCCACTGATGTATGCCTTTCACTCAATATATATCTCTTTATATATAGATATATATATATATTTGTGAATAAATATATACATTTTTTTACTATGAACGTTTTCTAAATTCTTCAAGGAATATTTCCAGTTTAGCCATTACATTATAACCACTGACAGGTGAAGTCAGAGTAGCACTGATTTTTTTGTTACCGTGGTTACATGTCAGTGGTTGGGATATATTACCTGGTTACTATGGTTACCTGTCAGTGGGTGGGTATATTACCTGGTTACTATGGTTACCTGTCAGTGGGTGGGTATATTACCTGGTTACCATGATTACCTGTCAGTGGGTGGGATATATTATTTTGTTACCATGGTTACCTGCCAGTGGGTGGGATATATTACCTGGTTACCATGGTTACCTGTCAGTGGTTTGGATATATCAACTTGTTACCATGGTTACCTGCCATTGGGTGGGATATATTACCTGGTTACCATGGTTACCTGCCAGTGGGTGGGTATATTACCTGGTTACCATGATTACCTGTCAGTGGGTGGGATATATTACCTGGTTACCATGGTTACCTGCCAGTGGGTGGGGACCAAGTCGACAGTGTCCAAGGAGACCAAGGAGACCAAGGAGACCGTGTCCTCTATTGGCAGTGGTCTCCTCCAGGACGATGATGTTCCCTACCTCACTGCAGGAACGCTTCAGGAATGGTTTGAGGACAACCAAAAACCAGTTTGCGTCCCAGATCCCAATCCAATCCAACATCCGAGGGACATGCTGCACAAACAAAGTCCGATCCATGGAGGCTCCTCCTCACAACTTCCAGAACTTTGAGGATCTGCTGCGGACGTCTCGGTACCAGATCCCTTCACAGGTCTGCTGGAGTCTGGAGGCTCGGGTCAGTTGTGACATACCTACGCCACGTCAGGCAGAATGTTTCTAATGTTATGGCTTGTCGGTGTGGTTTAGTGTTGCGACGCGGCAACGCAGGGTTGACGCCACCGGCTCCTCCCACAGGACACAGGTGAAGAGATGGTGTGAGGTGAAAAGGAGAGGTGTTCAGGATGTTTTTGCGGTTTGGGCGCTCGACGTCACCGTCAGCAGTCTGTGTCAAATTCTTCGCCATAATTCAGTCACAACCCCTGATTTAGACGGTTTTCACCCACGCAGCTTCTGGGTTCTGATTTAAGACGCCACCTAAGATGCTTAAAGGTGGATCAAAGGTGTTCTGGAACCAAAAAAGTCTTTATTTTCTTTTTCATTTCCCATTTAATGACAGATCGTGGGAGTTTGATGCACTCCGGGTGATAAAACATCTAAGGGCTGAGCTCTCCTCACATGTGGGGATTCTGGGGGTCCAAACCGCCGTGTAAAACAACGCAGACATTTTCTTCGTCTCCATAAATCCTGCAGAAGGAGACACAGGTATTCGCTGCACATTTAAGTCGACGGCACCGCAGGAAAAATGTTCCGTCTGCAGTTTGAAGAGCCGGAACTCCCCCTGAGGGTCACCAGGTCCGCACACGCTCACACGGAACCCAACGCTGTTTAGCAAATGTTTGCACCCTGGCTGCTAGATTACAAGACACCCCCCCCCCCCCCACCTCCTCCTCCACCTCCTCCCCTCCCCTTACAATCAAGGAATCGGTTTAGCTGTTGGCAGGCCACTGATAAAGTTACACACCAGGAACCAGGATGAAACCTGAGAAGTGTGGGATTTAAAAAACGCGTCCCACACAAACTAGACTGAACGCCGAGATTCATCCGGCACGACGCCATCACGCACCATCCGCCTCAAACGCAAACGTTAACAGGTTAAAAGCTTTATCGTCTGCTTATACGCTGATCGACCATAATATCATAACCACCTGCATAATATCGTGAAGGTTCTGAAAAGAATGACGCATTATAAGTCAAGTGGTTCTAATGTTATGGCTGACTGGTGGAAGCCAGCATCAACTTTTTTTTCTCACTTTTTTGTCGTCTGATTACGTTCTACGTGATTCAATGAGCCTTGGACACCCGTGACCCTGGTAGTCCTTCCTTAGGTCACCATAGCAGGTTCTAACCACTGCAAGCGCCCTGCAGAAGTTCTGACCCGGTCACCTAGCCGTCACTATCCGTGGTCCTTGTCAAAGCTGCTCAGATCCTTTGACGCGTCCATTTTTACCAACACATCCTCCTGAGGACAAAACGTTTCTGAACTTGTGGCCTAGTAGGTCCCGCCCACTGGCCGGTAACCGTGGTAACCAGATCATCGGCGTGAACTTCGGCAGTCAGTTTTACTTTTGTGATAAACCGATTTTATTATTAGTCGATAAGTCTGGCTGAATTCTAACCTTTCTCAATAACTTAGAATATCGTTAAAAAGTTCATTTATTTCAGTAATTCAATCTAAAAAGTGAAACTTGTAAATATTGTGGATTAATTAAAAACAAAGTTAAATATTTTCAAACCTTTTTATCTTTTAATCTTGATGATTATGACTTACAGCTCATGAAAACCCAAAAGTCAGTGTCTCAGAAAAATTGGTATATATTCTTAAGACCAGCAAAAAAAAAAAAAAAAAGGAGGTGGGACTGCATCAAGGATGGGCTCTGAGCCCCTTCCTGTTCGCTGTGGTGATGGACAGGCTGACAGAGGAGGACAGACAGGAGTCTCCTGCAGTGTCTAATTATCCTGGGAGGTTCTGGATACAAACGTTTCATCATTGTTTATAAAAGAAGGTTCTTCAAAAGAAGGATCCACAGATTTAAGAGAATGAAAACAAAAACAGGAGTTTTTTTCTTTAGTGTTACTTTTAATATAAAAACCAGAGTCCACTAAAAAGCAATTTCTTTTTACAAAAGACAACAAAAAGCACATTCAGTAACTTCAAGACACCGGTGGTTCTTCTCCGTCAACAGCGCTGATCCAGTCGGGCTGACGCCGAATGGGTCTCGGTGGATCGGGAGTAACAGAACCAGCGCCGGAACCGAATATCATCTACTTCTGGTGGAGCATGCACGTCCACACTGGTGCTGATCGGAGAGCGCCGCCGACCCAAACTGAAAGGCTGCAAACACTTTGACGGATCAGAACCAGCCTCGGACTCATCGTGGTGTGAAGTAGGAACCAGAACTCTTCAGTAAATGTCGTGTAACGTAGTGATCCACTTTGAAATGTCTCTCTCTGATGGATCCTTCAAATCATCATCATCATCATTTAAAACCGCACATTTTTTCCCCAGAGGCGCCGTTTCTTCCTCTTCACCAGCCGTCAGAACCGTCAGAACCTTGTACTCCACCTCTCGACCATGATCCTGATTGAGATTTGATGTCCAGCCCCAGTTACAACAGAATATTTGTTGACATGTACATAAAACAGGAAAAAACACCCGACATAACCTCACAGATCTCGTGGAGCGTCCAACACCATGGACAGTTCCCTCCTGATGATGTCATCCTGCTGGTTTCCTGATTGGAGGACTAATAAACATAGAAGAAATGCATCACGCACAACATTCTGGTTGATCAGTTACTGAAAGGTAACGATTGGTGACAATCTGGAGGGACATCAGGCCAAAGTTCAAGGTGAAGGAAATATCTGGTGACCATTTCCTACCATCAGAGGACAGCTAATGTTAGCGTTCAAACGCTTCCTGGCTTATGTTAGCGTTCAAACGCTTCCCGGCTAATGTTAGCATTGAGAAGAAGAGGAAGTGAGAGGAAAGGTGCGTATTGGTCCAGGACCAGAATCCTCCTTTGATGGACAGGAAGTGTACGTCCGGACTAAATTGAGTCGTCAGGGCCCAGATTATTGGAACACGATCTAAATGGCCCAAAGGCGGTCCAGATGACTGTGACGGTACAAGCTAACCATCCGCATGTGTAGCAGATGAACCTCCTCGTTGGATTTGAGCTTCTCCGGCGGCGACCCGAGTGAAACCCGATGACCCAGGGGAACGGCAGGACGTGTGTTGATGTTTTAATGACCACGAGAGAGAGAGAGAGCAGTCATGCCGACAGGAATGTCCAGACGCTTAGATCGATGCTTTGAGTGTGTGTGTGTGTGTGTGTGTTCAGGTCCAGAGTCTCCAGCGGACGCACTGTCTCTCTCTACCAGGACGGCGCCGTGTTGGCCAGTCGTCTCATACGTCTAGAAGAAAACAAACAAACACATTTTATCATGATGATACCAGTTCTTGATAAACACACACACACGCGTGTGTGTGTGTGTGTGTGGGTGTTTGGTTGCGTTCCAGGAAGAATAATAAAACCAGTCGGCGTTGCCAGCAGGCGGGTCTTATGGACCGGCAGCATGTCAGTGATGACACAGCGCCCTCTGCTTGGGGAAGAAGGCAGCTACAAGTCAGTCTGTGAGAGGGTTCTGTTGGTAGGGAACGGCTACAGTGGACTGGACCGGTGTATACACTATCAGCCATAACATTGTAACCACCTGCCAAACATTGTGTCGGTACCAAAACAGCTTTGACTTGTCGTGTCATGGACCTCCGAAGGCGTCCGGTAGAAGGACGCCTTCGAGTCCAAGTCAACGCTATAAACAGAACCTGGTCTTCTGCGATGTTTTAGCAGGAGCTACGTGTCAAAGTAAGGTCCAGATGAATGGCAGGATCCAAGGTTTCCCAGCAGAACATGGTGCAAAGCGTCACAATGTCTTACCCGGCTTGCCTTCTTCCCATAATGCATCTGGGTACCATTTATTCTTCGGGTAAGAGATGCTGGTGAACCCGGCTGCTCATAGGATGTCGAAGAAAATGTGATTTGTCAGACCGGGCCACCTTCTGTCTTTGCTCCGTGGTCCAGCCCTGGTGCCGAGATGTCCAGCATCAACTTTCTCAGCAATCTGTCAATCAGCATGGGTCGACCTTCGCTCCCCATGAAAATGAATGAGTCCTGCTCACCCAAAACACTAGGTAGCAACCTCTGCTGCAGGGGAACCCAACAAGACCTGATGTTCTGGAGATGCGCTGACCCAGTCGTCTGGCCATCACTAGTTCGTCCTCGACAAAGTCTTTCGGCTCTTTACACTCGACCATTGTTCTGCTTCCATCGCTTCATTTTCAGGACAAAAGCGTAACCATGGCGACGAGATAATCAATGCTACTCACGTCACCCTTCAGTGGTTATAATGTTACGGCTGATGGTCGTTTAGCTGAAACAGGTCAACAGGACCCAGAGAAGTCAACAGGCTTTAAAAGTCAAACACAAAGCTATTGTTACGTCTAACTCGCTAACTGCTGATTCAGCAGAATTCTGCCTTTGCGGTACAAACTTAACGAGAAAGTCTGCCAGCGTTTAATCGGTGAACTCAACAAAGGTCACCGCCGATCAAACGACCACCAATAAACTGTAAGATACAGACGTTCATTCTTCCTAACGTCAATCACAGAATCCATCTCACCTCGTGTTCCTGTCCTGGTCTCGGATCTTCTTCTCCATTTCGGCGTCCGTGAGGGTCTCCAGCAGGGGGCACCACTGGTCGGCGTCACCTGTGTTGCGGATGGCGATCTCCACCGTGGGGAGTGGATTCTCACTGAGGGGCGACACGGGTCCGGTCACACAAAGGGTCAACGTAGACCGTAGAGCAGAAACTAAATACTCTAGAACACGCTGAGCGACGTCAGACGGTTTCACTTCCAGCCAAACCCAAACCCAAACCCCGCGGCTTCTAGGTACCTGAAGGCGTAGGTCCTCTGGTGCCAGCTGAGCTGACCGCGGATGCTGTACGCGATGGTGGTGACAAACTCTCCTCCTAAGCCCAGCTCAGAACACAGCTTCAGCGCAAACGACTCGGGAGAGTTCTCCCGCTCCGACATGTCCCACTCAAACTGGTCCACCAGAGAGATGTTCCCCACGTGGATGTTCAGCTGAGGAACCACACAAACGCCGTTACTCTCCAGCCTCACGCCCTTCACGTGGCTTTGATTCCATATATACTTAATTATTTAATTTATTGGCTTTATTTATTTAAGTTTTTTTTTTTTAAGGAGACCAACAAACTTTTATTTTGGGATATTTTCAGATTGTGTTTATTTTTGAACCATAAAAACATTCTTGGAAGAACATTTTCATTTCTTTCCATTGAAGAGACATTAGATAAATTTTGAATATTTAATTTGGGACTTCTGTTATTGAGATTCTACTATTACCAAGATCTATATAAATGTTTCTTCTACTACTAAAGTCTGTGTTTGTGGCCAAACACCTGAAAATACCTCATTGGTGATAATATAAGACAGGAGGGTTACAAATGAATAGAAAACTCAAATAATTACACTTCCAAATGGAAATAATTAATTGCATGTTTATGTAAATAGTGAATTAAAACAGTTTTGAACTTCACAACACAAAGCCATTTAAAAAAACAAACAACTAAAATATTAATGCAATAAATACATATTTGTTTCTTAATGGGGCATAAATGACATAATTATAAATAACATAATTGTTGGTGATTTCCACTGGTGACACGATTATAATGAGTATCTTCTACTTAACTTTTCGGCTCCATAATACTTCATTTAAAGGTTTTTTACCAGTGGAGTAATAATTGTTGTTTTTGTTTTTTTTTACAGTGTAGCTTAAATCAAAAGAAAGGATTTAAAACACATTCAGCTGAATCCCACCTTGATGATGACCCTCTGGTCGGCCTGCTCCTCCAGGATGCTGTCGGTGGGGTAGGACTCGATCTGCTGACGGATGGCTGAGGCGATGGCGGGGACAAAGGCCAGGGGATTCAGATCCAGGTCGTCGCATAAGATCTCCGCAAACATCTCCGGGGTCATCAGCTTCTCTGAGAACGTGCAGGTTGGTGAGCATTTAAAAAACAAACGAAAAAATAACCCAAAGTTTTTAAGGTTCTAATGCTGGCGAGCTTTTTAATGTGTTCACCATTCATGTTCCAGGTGAAGGCGTCTCGCAGCTTCTGTCCGTCTATCTCCATGTCAAGACGGATGGGAACCAGCGCCTCCACTTGGGCGGCGTTCTCATGGATGACGGCCGGATCGTGGTCGTCAAAGCTGGGTCAGACAAAAACAAACAAAAACAAACTTGGCGTTGGATTTTTAGCATTCGTTCATATTAGTAATCATTGGTGTACAACGACGCAATCCGGTCCGACCGAAACTGAAGGACAGCGTTCTCACCACAAGGGGAAAGTCCTTTTTTTGTCGCGGCCCATTCGGTTGCGGTTGATGGTGGTGGAGCAAGGCACGGCGTCGAGGTGGTGGGAGCTGTTGGGCAGCGTTGGGACCCACTGGCTGCTCCGCTTTGCCTTCTGCTCCCTTTACCGGAAAGAAAAAACGCAAATATGAAGTCTATCCAATAAATCTAGACCCAAAAGCTACCAGATCTCCATCACATCTCATCACGCCGTCTACGGCGTCCTGTGGATTCACCTGAGGTAGGCCGGGGGCTCGGTGCTGATAGACACCGCCTTGTACTTCTCATCGTTTCCCTCAAAGATCTCCTCGCATTCTGATGCCTTCAGCAGGGTGACACTCGTAGCTGCAGATGGACAAGGAGACAAAGACGCGTATCGACAAGAGGTACGGTTACAACCGTTAACGTCAGCAGCTGCTGCGGCACGATGCTGCCGAAGAAAAAACTCTATCGACGCTCTACTTGGTGGTAGTTTCTTTTTGCTGCGTTAAAGACATTAGTTTCATCCCCTACATCGGAGATTCTCAAAGCGGGGCCAGCCTTAGCTTAGCAGGTAGCAGCGGTTTCTCC
Source organism: Lophius americanus (assembly GCA_037951165.1). Lineage (NCBI taxonomy): Eukaryota > Metazoa > Chordata > Actinopteri > Lophiiformes > Lophiidae > Lophius > Lophius americanus. The sequence goes on along the minus strand of JBBDHG010000259.1, from coordinate 1,455,444 downwards.
CTCCATCTCTGCCCGGTTCAGAGTGTCAGATATTCTGTTATTCCTCCGCCTCCTCTGGTGTTAACTCTATATGGACTACATGAAGTTTATTATTACATATGTTGAAAGCAGGGATTAAAGTATTGCGGCTCCGCAGCAAGGAAACATAAATGTTAGCCGCACCTCCTGCTAGCCGTCCCTCAGCTCCTCCTTGAGGGAGGAGGGGCGTCCCTGACTTTTTTTTACAGCTTGGATGAAAAAGGCCTAGCACAACATCGAAGTCGCACGAACTGTAATTATTTTAGAAAGGCGTCAAAACGTACCAACAAGAAGTAAAGTGATGCCCCGCCTACAGAAAAGAAGTAGATAGAAGATCAGAGGAGACAAAGCGCTCACCGTGTGATGAGGCGACAATCTTCTTCCTTTCCTCCACTGAGGCCAGCCGCCTCCACAAAGACGGATATCTCTTATACAGGGAACCTCTGAACATACGCAGATAGTTTCCAACCTGGGAAAGGAGAGGGAAGAGCGTTTTTTGCCATGATTTGGTATTTCAGGTTCATTTGAGGACACAGAGTATGCAGCAGAGGGTCTGGCCCAGATTTGACCTCAGACCACTCCCAGCTTTATAGCCATCTGTCTAAGCAGCAGGGTTTTTCTTCAAAACACTGTTTGATGGTTGCCCCTGCAGTAACCTCATAGAGGCACTGCTGCTGTCTGTCCTCAACGCAAACTTGTTTGCTCTAGACATGCGAGGTTCCTGCTGACATCAGCCTACGCTCAACATCGGGCCTGAAAGCTGGAGTGAGTCCAAAATACTCCTGGTCAACCATTCTCCTGGATTTTGAGCGGTCAGAGGAGGTTTTTCTTCCTCCTCTGAACACATGTTTGTTCTTCAGATGCACACAAGGTTATATAAAACATGATTACTGAACTTCAAAACACATTTCCGTGAAATTCAGGCAACATTACAAGAGAAAATACGTTAAATAACATCATAATACTGACAACAAAAAACTGCCAGCGTGATAGGGGTGCGAGAAAAAACTGGAATTGAGTAATACTTTCTCAGAAACACTACATCTTATTGTAATTAATGGTTAAATTAACGTGGAAGGATTTGTGGCGGTGGGTCGTTTATGTTCTGTTTAGCAGAGAGAAACAAGATCTGATCTCCATTTCCCCACAAAAGAAAACAAAAACAGTAACGTGCTTGATGTTTGAATTGATTAGAATTATATATATATTTATATAAAGAGAGAGAGAGAGAGAGAGAGAGATAGAAAAGAGAGAGAGCGATGCAGTGTTTCTGAAAAGCATTACTCAAATGCAATATTTTAGTACACTCCTTTTATTACACCGTGAAGTCCGATTCTGCCTTTTACAGTATTGATATGCAAGTTTTTTTTATAAAGGACAAAAATGAATGCAATCAGTTCAGTATAGTTAGAAGTTAAAGTAATAAATCTAGACTTATAGGGAAGGAATGCATGAAAAGGATCCTGCAGACTTTACTTAGAGATTTACTTGTTCACTTCTGATTCCATGACCCGGATGAATGACCGTATACACAAACACATCTTATCTTCATCACAGTCCCAAGAATCTTAATCCCCATAGTTTCAGCTGACCACAGAAGCTTTATGGATTTTTCTGCTGGTTTACTGATAAGACAATCTCCATTGGATCGGAGTTAAGCTTTAAAAAAAAGACTTTTGAAGTATTTACTACAGCAAACCTGGGATTTACTTTTATAGACTATCAGGTGGAGTTAGCTGGTAGAAGAACTAAGGAGAAATCAGACAAACACAGTGCTTTCATTCATGATAATGATGTTTGTTGTCCATCACAACTTCTATTATCCTATCAAATAGACTGGATTTGAAAGATATTCTTTAACAGTAAAAAGCGATTGTTAAATTTTAATTGATAGACTTTAGGAAAAACATGGATTATGTGTCTTCCTGTTACAACTCATTCTTCATTAACAGTGATTTCTTTGTTTATGCAGCCATCAGTTAAGCTCGTTAGCATGCTAGCTAGCATCAGCTAGCCAGGGGAATGGTCGATTGTGGCTAACAACAGGGAGCTACACACGGTCATTAAGTATATAGACACATACCTCCGACCCAACCATGTAAAAATCCCCATCCTCTTCTAACTGGAATTTCACAGGCTTCTGGCCAAACGTCTTACTTAACGCCAGCTGCATCTTCGCACAGCCGTTTACTAGCTAACTACTGAGCAGCTCTTTCTTCGGGTGGTGCGTTCAAGTGGAACAACAGACATAGGAAAGTAGAACCATCCTTAAAATGCATTCTCAGCTTTCCGCGATTAAAAAATGATGAACGGGTACGTTATTGCTAAGTATTTGTGCAAACATATACAAGTAAATATATATTTAATAAAATACTACGACTACTGAAGTACGCATCCAATTGTGGACATTTTTAGAAGAACGGAACAGCCATCTGACTTTTCAACGTTTTCATTTTTCCGAAAACAACAAACGCTGCAATAGGCAGGAATCAGGCCTATCTCTCTTGCATATTAAATGTAGCGTAACGACAACCACAACTCACTGTTGCCCCCTGCCGGAGAACAGTGAGAGATCACGCACAGTTTATGGTTACAAATAAAACATTATTGATGATTTATGATCGAGTATGATGCTCAAATGCTAGACAAACTTCTCTTGGCATGCTTTAGTAAATCAAATGGAGAGTATTTTAAAATGAAATAGTAAACTCAAATGTATTCAGGTTCTAAAATAATTCACTTATATAACATATACACTTATTTTCAAGTCATATTCATACATGTTCTGTCTGTAAGGAGTCTGAACTCAAAATGTGTTTGCTCGAAGGTTTTAGGCTTTGAAGCTCTTATTTTGGTCTCTGTGGATGTTGCAGGATCTCCCTTTAAGAAACTTGAATTTGAACTTTTCTCAAGTTCAAGTTCAGACATATCTAGCTATCAGCTAGCATGCTAACGAGCTTAACTGATGGCTTCATAAACAAAGAAATGGCTTTAGTTGAAGGGATGAGGTGTAACGACTCAGCTCAACTTGAGAGCTTCCGCATCCGTCGGTGTACATGATAAAACAGTCGGGGTGAAAGGACATAACCCTGAAGAGAGCCGGTGGATTTGGTTACAGAGTCTTAGAGGCAAGAACTCTCTCTGTTCGGTCCGTCAGAAAGACCAAATTGTGTTCCACCTTATCTTTATATACAAGTCTGACTTCTTTGTTCATGTCTTTCTTTTCTTGGACACTCGGAATAAAACATATTTTTGTTCTTATCTAAGACATGCTTCAGTTCTTTTGTGACGTATGGTTTGTTATTTGCAGGGGTGGATCTAGAAACACTTTCATGGGGTGGCAAGAGAGGTGGGTTGGAAACTGTGAGTCTGAGACAGAGTCTGAGAGGCAAGAACTCTTCCACCTGTTCTTCCACCTGTTCTTCCACCTGTGCGCTTAATTGTCCTGATCGCTCCCAGAAGAGCCGCCCACTTAAAGTGCAAATCAGTTCCATATACCCCGATGGGAGATATGATAATCCAGCAAATGTCTCTACAGTATTCGAACCGCAGTACGCCAACTCGGACCCTGGCGGATTGAATCACTACTTCTGTGTCGGAGACGTCTCGCTTAGCTCTTCCTCCATTCTGATGGGACTTCTTGTGTTTAATCCCTGTAGAGACATCTGTGCGGCGCTTTTAGAACTTTAAGCCTTATCTTGATAAGGTGGGTACCAAGAGCGCTGACCACCCAGTTACCTCGATAGCCAGCGGGGCCCCACGTCTCCCAAAAATGTCTGAGCAATATTCAAATGGCCAGCATCTGGATAAACTGTCCACAGATATTAATGTTTCGACTTTCTCCGCCTGAAAACATGCTGAAACCACACAAATGTTGTATTTTACAGAATTCGAACTTAAAGATGCGTTTGTTGCTTCCCAAAAGCGTTCTTAGGGCGCTTGGCTGACCCGAGTCCAAACAAGTCACCAAATGATGCATCCTGGATAAAATGGGTTGAAGCAAAGACACTTTGAGGTCTTTGGTTACTGTTTCTATGGAAACCACAAACAGAAAAACAGTGATGGATATTGTCCTTTGATCAAAATGATAGAAACTGTGATCAAAGGCCGGCCACACATTTAAGGTGATCTCATAAAACATCAATGATGGGAATCAAGCCCAATAATGTAAAGTAACTATTTATTTAACCGACTTAACGTACTGAACGGAGAACCAGCAGCGTCTGCCGAGAAACTCATCTTTCAGATCGACGCTCATCTGTTATTTCTTGTTGGCGTCCTCTCAATCGTCTCATCCAACCATGATGCAACAAAGTTGCCAGCGGGTAAAATCGTCAATCCAGGAGACACTTTTAGAACTTGCTGAACTTATATATGAGGTTATTGTTACCTCCGCCAAGGGGCTTATGTTTTTGCCTTTGTATGATCGCAAGATTACGAAAAAACCAATCGAAGGATTTGCGTAAAACTTTAGCAAAAGTCATTTTTTTTGGCATGTCCTACAGATGATTCAATTTTAAATGATGTCAGGTCATGACCTCAATGGTGTGACATCAGTAACGCTTACTTGACCATTGGGAGAGGGAACTTTATTATTTAGATGGGCACAGGAAAGTAGAAGGATCTGATTGTTTGATTCTGAATGTCTACCTTGGGTACTGTTGGACCTTAACAGAGGTTTGAGTGCTTTATAGTTGGTTTCTGTTTTGTCCATTCATACATTCATTTTCTGTAACCCATTATCCTGTTCACGGTGGGGGCGGGACTATATCCCAGCTGACAATGGCCGAAAGGCCTGGTACACCCTGCATAAGGTGATAAGTGTGCCCATCTGTGCATCCATCCATCCATCCATCCATCCATCTATCCATCCATCCATCCATCCATCCATCCATCCATCTATCCATCCATCCATCCATCCATCCAGCCTCCATCTTCAATGTACGGTTGGTTTGGGGGGCAGTTTTCTATGCGGGGTACTCTGAAAGTTCCAGTGAAATCATTCAAATTGTCTGGACTGGATGGCCGGCAAGGGTGAAAAGTTGGTCCACGGTTTCATGACCAGGGTGGAATCCACAGTGTTCCTCCAGGATCTGAGAATCGATGATTGGTCAGAGCCTCCATCCCAGGGTCTGGAGTAAAGTTTGCCGGAAGTGTGATTCCCCTGAGGTTAGACTGCAACATCTAGTGGAACCACCACCCCAGCCTGCATCTCTGCAGGTACTGTCTCCATCTGCCACACATAGAAGACGGCGTCAACCAAGACAACCCAACGTCCAAAGCCTTCAGGATGTCAGGGTGAATCTCATCCACACCTGGTGCCTTCCCACCGGGAACACTTTTGACGACCTCTGTGATCGCTGTCAGGGATGTACACAAGCCTTTCTCCCGACGCCTCAGACCCTGTCTCCACTAGAAGACAGGGTCATGGCAACATGGCAGCCATGTTTGAGAGCGCCTCAAAGTACTCTTTCCACCATCCAATAATATGAAGCCCTGCTTTCCCTTCTTAAGCCGTCGATGGCTTTGCCAGAACTTCCTTGAGGCCAACTGCAACTCCTTTCCATAGCCTGTCTGAACTCCACCCATAGCCCCTTTTCACATCAGAGACCACCAAAGCTGCCGCCCCTCTGGGTGTACCGAGAATAAGTGGTTACAAAAAATGGATGGATTGACCTTCACTCCGGGGGTTCATTTTGCTCCCTGCACCCACAACATGGTCTTTGAAGTGAAATGTGACATAGTCTCCTTTTGTTTTCAGGAGATGGAAGACAAGATGGAAAACCTACCCTCCTCTAACCAGAATACCTCTGCCAAACCCTTCTACCCCTCTTCTGATTCAAACCTTAATCCTTACGCCAAGCCCTTCTTCCCTTCCTCTGAATCCTTCCCTAATCCCTACAACCAGATCTTCTCCCCCTCCTCTGACTCCTACCCTAATCCCTACACCCAGACTTTCTCCCCCTCCTCTGACTCCTACCCTAATCCTTACGCCAATCCCTTCTACCCCTCCTCTGATTCCAATCCTTATCCCTGCGCCCAGACTTTCTCCCCCTCCTCTGATTCAAACCCTAATTCCTGTGGCCAGACCTTCAACCCCTCCTTCGATTCCAACCCTAACCCCTACGCCCAAACTTCCTCCCCCTCGTCTGGTCTCTACTCTAGTCCCTATGCCCTGACCTTCTACCCCTCTTCTGATTCCAAGCTCAACCCTTACGCGAAGCCCTTCTACCCCGCTTCTGAATCCTACCCTAAACCCTACGCCCAGATATTCATCCCCTCTTCTGATTCCAACCGCAATCCCTCCACCAAATCCGTCTACCCCCCTCCTGATACCAACCTCAACCCTTACGCCAAGCCCTTCTACCCCTCCTCTAGTTCCAACCTTAACCCAAACGCCCAGCCCTTCTACCCCTCCTCTTATTCCAACCCTAACCTCTAGGCCCAATCCTTGTACCCCTCTGTTTCCGACTTTGCCAACCCAATGCCAAATCCTGCCAACTATCCCTTGTTTCCTACACTGGAATCTAAATACTCGACAGTCACAGAGTCCAAACATTTTATTACTGTAGCTAAGTCGATTTTTCATATTGTCATTTCCTCCCGACCTCCAATACCTGTATTTTTTAACACCTTGTATTTTCAGAACGGGCTTGTTACACGTCTGCTTATAAAACATAGGAACCTCAATCCTTTGGAGGTTCAATCATTGCAAATCTTGCAGAACAGATGGACCGATGTACAACGACAAAATATGTAAAACAAAAATGAAACAGGCAAGAAACTCGAGATGGAGGCACGATGTTGGACGCAGAGAGAAGGAACATCGATGCCGTTTGAGACATGAAGGAAACTGAAAAAAACGTTTTCAACCAGCATCTTGGCTGCAGAAATGATTCATGGAGAGATCAGATGGTGAACAAGCTTTCTGAAATATTAGTAAGTATAGTTCAGTGGCTGATTAAGTTTGCAGTGCCTTAAATGTTAGCAGTGCCATGGGAACATATGCGTTGTTTGCAAGCATTAGCATCGAATGAATGTAGCCTTTAGCTAGCGCTAAGTTTTCTTTGAAAACGCCTTAATTCGTTACCAGAACTTCACCACATGCATATATTGAAACAATTATAGTTCTCGTAGCTTGACTGTGCTGACTGTGTTGTCTGTACTATTGTTCTCTTGGGGAAAACAACGTGAATCACCTGCAGGGGTACAAAACACCCATTTCACTTAGAGTGGAGATGGAAAATCTGTTTCAGAAGTTGGTCCCTCATCCATTTTTTTTCCTTCTTCTTCCGCTTATCTGGGGTCAGGTCGTTGTGGCAGCAGACTAAGAAGGGATTTCCATACATCCCTCTCCCCAGCAACTCACTCCAGCTCATCCTGGAGAAGCACGAGGAGTTCCCAGGCCAGATGAGATAGATAGTCCTTCCAGAGAGTTCTGGGTCTACCTCGGGGTCTCCTCCTGGTCGGACGTGCCGGGAAAACCTCGAAAGTGAGGCGTCCAGGATACTTATTAGATGCCCAGATAAAAAATAGTTTTTATCTCAGTAACAAGTAAGGTCACATCCACTTCTTCAAATAAAAACTACAATCAAATACTAAACCTCAATTTTCTGTCTCGAAAAACATTTTATTAAACATCTTGTCATGAAAACATTGATGACGTGTGAATAACTGATTTTTTCTGTTGTTTTTATATTCCAAAGGTCTTGACTGCAACCAAAACCACTTGAAGGAGCGACCCGGTACGCATCAAACTGAGAAGAGGACGACGTCTTTTCCCCAATCAGACAGCGCAGTCCTCAGGAAAACCACCGGGGGGCTAAAGTCCTACATGAGCTGAAAGCACAGAGTCCTGAAGTCTTTCCTTTTTAGCAATGCAGGACTTGTTTTTCCGATAAAAGGAGTAGCCTCCACCTCGATGCAGAGAACTCTGAGGACCCGCTTCTGTCCAGGGCTATACAGAAGGTCACGGTTCTTCAGTTATGTAAGCCTCTGGAAGGTCACTCCTCAGTCTTTGAAGAGACTCAGGGGTTTTATTTCATATTTTTATCTTTAGATTTAAAGGTGCTGTCTGTAAAATGTAGGGGCATGTCTGTAGTCCATAATTGTTAGTTTAAGATTGTTTCCTGTTTTAGTCCGTGAGTCCTGCCACCCCTGGGTGTCCCTCCTTGGTTGTTGTATGTTGTCACCTGTCCCCAGCCCTCACCTGTTGTCCATTTGTCTCGTCGCTCTTCGTATTCAAGTCTTTGTCCGTGAATCTCCCGATCAACCTCGTGTTTCTCTGTCCTGTTTCCCTGCCGTAACCCCTCAGCGGGTTTTCAGTTTCCTCTGCGGTGACTTTATTTCGCACGGGTTTTGGAGTAACTTCTGTTTGGCCTCAGTTCCTCGTGTTCTGGATCTGATATCCCATTGTTTTAATCAGTTATATTCTTCTTGTCAATTTCTGTCAAAAAAGGTTTTTTTCCATTAAACCTTGTTTTTGTTGAGTACACCCCTCTGATTATTGTTTGCATTTGGGTCCTATGTTCTGAACTAGAACGTAAGACTTTTTGAAGTTTGACCATCTCCGCTCTACAGCTGAGGACCACGGCTAGCGGCTAGCATCTCTCTAGCCTCAGTGAAAACAACACCAAGCTATTACCTAAAGGCACCGACGTGGAAGGCCGGAGCGGGATGCAAAAAATCTCTGTATCCCAGGCCTCGCTGAATCAACCGAAGTCTGGGGCTAATGACCTTCGGTGTGACGTAATCGGGAAAAAGACGCCAAAGATAGGCTGGCTAGCAGCTAAACCAGCCCAGCATCAGAAAAAGTTGTTGGGCCATCATTTCTCGACCATTGGTCCGATTTAGTGCAGATTTAGTGCGTATGAAATGACTCGAGGGGATCTATATTATTTACATCGTATTGTAGTAATCCTATACTAAACACATATCTCCTCCTTCCGAGTCATCTGCACCGAATTTGGACTAAATTGGACGAACGGTTGAGAAATCATCGTGCAAAAACGTTGCGAGAATGAGACTTTTGTAAAACTTGTAAAAACTGTAAAACTTTCTCCCCCTAGTGGCAGAAACGTCCAGCTGACCTTTCCCCAAATCAATTCAGTTCTTCCTCGCTCTATGGTCTGTGGCGGAACACCACGTAGTCATGCTGTTAAAATGCTTTCAGACACACAGGTGTTTTCTTTTAACACCTCTGACGTCAGTCACATGACACACTACAATTTGATTCATACTTAAAAGTCAAAGAAGTCCAATCCAACTTTATTTGAGTAGAAGTTTAATGTACAGAAGTGAAAAATGTAAAAGGCGCCGCAAATATTGGCGACAGTCTCACATTGGCCGTTTTCGTTTTCATCACATTCAAGCGTGAATCAAAAATACTTTCAGTCTTAGTCAATTTCAATAATAAAAAAAAAGATACCGATAAATTAATTCAGCGATGATGGATTCATTTAAACTCCTCGCAACAAAATGAGACAACAAAGGAATTTAAATGGATTTATTTTTGGAAACCGTTCAGCTAAATACAGCTCACAGTAATCAACACATCATGAAATGCTCATCAGCCATAACATTATAACCACTAGCCGAATAATTTGTTGGTCCCCCTTTCCCCGCCGTAACAAGCCTGACCTGTCATAGAACTACCATGAAGAGCGTCGCAGTAGATCCTCTAGGTTCCTGTGGGGCCTCCATGAATGGACTTGTCTGTCCGGTACATGTCGATCATGATGGACTGGATCGAGATCCACCATGTTTTGGTCTCACGGTGCGTCCTGCCGCCATCTCTCGCCCAAATAACCAGCAGAACGTTGGGATATAGGACATAATTCATCAGACCAGGCCACCGTCTTCAGTCGTTCGGGTCCATTTGTGATGCTGTCGTACCCAGAGGAGGTTCTCAGCAGTAGACACGGGTCATGAACACCCAACACCACCTGCAGTCCTGGAGATCAACTGACTCGGCCTCGTCATCATCATCATCATCTGGCTTCTGTCAAAGTTCTCAGATCTTTTCACGTCATCAACTTCTAGCGCGCCGCCCGATAGATCCCACCTACTGACAGGTAACCATGGCAACCAGATAATCACGTTACTCACCTCATCTATCAGTGGTTACAATGTTATGGCTGATCGGTGCGAAACCGAGGCTGAACAACCCATAGAGGAAATAATTGATAAATATGGAACTGATCGAAAAAACAAAAGAAAGAAAAATCAAGGCGGGGGTTAATGTTATTCTGTTATTCTACTTCCTGTCACAGTCGGTAACTGGGTCGGAGGTCCGTTTCGTGATAAAAAACAAAAACATCCAATTAGGTCAGATTCAATCAACCACACTGATTTATCTAAAACCTTCTCGCTCCTCACGGCCCGCAAACGCCGACCGAGCAACCATGACATGAAGTAAAACGCTGACGGTGCGTTACCTTCCCCCCCGCACCCCGACGCGGGTACGACCGGAAGAGTACGACTCTGCGCGGGTCAGTTCTCTAAAAGATGACGTCATCTCATCGGCTGCTGAGGCGTCCTCGCGGCGATCCGCTCCAAGAGATGAAACCAGAGCGTCGTTTGCCACACACGTTTATTTTTTTCTTTAAAAAGTGAAATGAAAAAAAAAAAAAGAAAGAAAGATGCTCTTTCATTCTGAATAAAGTTGTTTTGGCTAATATTCAATCTCTCGCTCTCTCATATTAACATTATTTTTTTTCTGAGATGAACACAAACGTTGTTCGGAACCCAGGAGGCCCGGCGTGTGAAGCTCCGCCTGGAGGGTTGGGTTCTCCCACACGGTCTCAGAGCGACCGTCTGGCATCAAGAAGAGCTTCTGAGGATGATTTTAAGCCCACACACAAAGACAACAGACGCGCACCTCCAAAACCGGTTCCGACTGTTTGGCGTTATTCCTCCAGAACCAAACAAACACGTCAAAAAGCAAAGGTCATGTTTGTCCCCTTCGTCTCTCGGAGGAAAATCTCCACGACAGTGAGCTGGTGTGGGGGCGGGGTTTAACCTCCGAGGCGCTGTCCCTCTCCCCAGGCGAACCCACCTGGGCGCTCCTCGGGCAGGGGGTTGTAGTTGGCGTCCTCCTCGGGGGTGTCGAACAGCATCTTTCTGTGAGGGACACAAAGGAGGAGGATGATGAAGAGGAGGATGGCTCCATCAGAGGAGGGTTCAGACGTGACCTGGGGTTTGGTTGGACAATCCTGACAAATCTTTTATTATATAAAGTGTCACTATGAGTGGAATTCGTGATTTTTTTCCCTCCACTAGGCGGCGCTATGGGGCCATGTGGGTCTATTTAGGAGTTTTAAATAAGGAAGAGTTGAATGAGGTCTGACCCAGGGGAGGAAGGAGAGACCGGACTCACATGATTGATGGCGTCCTCAGCCACCGTCCTCCTCCCGGCTGGTTGGGGAAAACATCCTCCAGGAAGAAGTAAACATGGCCGACGGCGATTCCTCGAGGAAAGGAGAAAAAAAGAAACATTTTCTCACTGCGCAGGCAAACATCACACCGCCTCCTTTTAACGCTCAGCGTCTGGACGGAACACAAGGTCGGTACCTAGAAGATCCACAATGATGGAGTTGCCCAACAGGAGTGAGAAGCCCATCAGAACCCAGGGCAGGAAGGGCGCCTGGAAATTCAGCAGGCCGAAGAAATTCATGCGCACGTTTGGATTTCGCCGACTCCAGACGTAGACCAGCATGATGGTGAAGGCTTGGCCCAGGAACACCAGACTCACAAACGTACCGAATATCTGGAACCACGTTAAGAAAACACTCAACAGGAGGGACGGAGCCGGTCCTGTGGGTTCTGACTTATTCTAACAACACTGAGTCTGAACTCTGTCAGTGTTTGGTACACAGGTTCTGTTCTGATGCCTAATGAAACCTAATGACTGTCTATCACCGGATCAGGAGACGATGATCCGACACAGGTGGCTGGACCGTTTCACTGTGTGTACCTGGACTGTTTCACTGAGTGAACCTGGACTGTTTCACTGAATGAACCTGGACTGTTTCACTGTAGGAACCTGGACTGTTTCACTGTAGGAACTTGGACTGTTTCGCTGTGTTAACCTGGACGTTTTCACTGAGTGAACCTGGACTGTTTCACTGAGTGAACCTGGACTGTTTCACTGAATGAACCTGGACTGTTTCACTGAATGAACCTGGACTGTTTCACTGTGTAAACCTGGACTGTTTCACTGTGTGAACCTGGACTGTTTCCCTGTATGAACCTGGACTGTTTCACTGAATGAACCTGGACTGTTTCACTGAATGAAGCTGGACTGTTTCACTGTATGAACCTGGACTGTTTCACTGAGTGAACCTGGACTGTTTCACTGAATGAACCTGGACTGTTTCACTGAATGAAGCTGGACTGTTTCACTGTATGAACCTGGACTGTTTCACTGAGTGAACCTGGACTGTTTCACTGTGTGAACCTGGACTGTTTCACTGAATGAACCTGGACTGTTTCACTGTATGAACCTGGACTGTTTCACTGTATGAACCTGGACTGTTTCACTGTGTGAACCTGGACTGTTTGACTGAATGAACCTGGACTGTTTCACTGAATGAACCTGGACTGTTTCACTGTGTAAACCTGGACTGTTTCACTGTGTGGACCTGGACTGTTTCCCTGTATGAACCTGGACTGTTTCACTGAATGAACCTGGACTGTTTCACTGAATGAAGCTGGACTGTTTCACTGTATGAACCTGGACTGTTTCACTGAGTGAACCTGGACTGTTTCACTGTATGAACCTGGACTGTTTCACTGAATGAAGCTGGACTGTTTCACTGTATGAACCTGGACTGTTTCACTGAGTGAACCTGGACTGTTTCACTGTGTGAACCTGGACTGTTTCACTGAATGAACCTGGACTGTTTCACTGTGTGAACCTGGACTGTTTCACTGTATGAACCTGGACTGTTTCACTGTGTGAACCTGGACTGTTTCACTGAGTGAACCTGGACTGTTTCACTGTATGAACCTGGACTGTTTCACTGAATGAACCTGGACTGTTTCACTGTATGAACCTGGACTGTTTCACTGTATGAACCTAGACTGTTTCTCTGTATGAACCTGGACTGTTTCACTGTGTGAACCTGGACTGTTTCACTGGGTGAACCTGGACTGTTTCACTGTGTGAACCTGGACTGTCTCACTGAGTGAACCTGGACTGTTTCACTGCATGAACCTGGACTGTTTCACTGTATGAACCTGGACTGTTTCACTGGGTGAACCTGGACTGTTTGACTGGGTGAACCTGGACTGTGTGACTGTGTGAACCTGGACTGTTTCACTGCATGAACCTGGACTGTTTCACTGTATGAACCTGGACTGTTTCACTGGGTGAACCTGGACTGTTTGACTGGGTGAACCTGGACTGTGTGACTGTGTGAACCTGGACTATGTGAGGTACTTGAGGGGGTCTGATGACGGCGTCAGCAGAAGGATACAGTCATCAGGAGACCACCGAAGAGGAACATGAAGACAAAGTCAGCCGTGCGTCCCCTGAAGGAACCCTCCTCCAGCATCCGACAGTATCTGTACCTGGAGGCAATCGGTTAAGGAAACAGACAGAACCACTCTACAGAACCACATTCTAACTGCTGACGGGCCAGGAGAATAGTATTTATATTTTCTGGTTGCCTTGGTTACCGGTCATGTGGCGGGAATATATGAGACAGCTAGTGAACATTTTGGTTGAAGCAGGACAAGAGACGGATCGGAGTGAGAAAGAACCCGATTGTGATTGCTAGAAGCCGGGTCAGAGCACATTCAGAACCGCAGGTTATCCTAGCTGTTCCTGGTCCAGAGCGGTTGGTACCTACCAGAGAGGTCTAGAGAAGGACAACCTGTGGACTCATTGTATGTGGAGAGAAGGAGAGAATGTTACCCTGATGCCACAGAGGAGGTACTGTAGCCAAAACGGACTGAAAGAGTTACTGCTGGTTCTGACAGACAGGTGTCTCAGATTTCAATCCAATCCAGGATCCGTGGGCCGTGCTGGACAGACGAATCCGATCCAGGGAGGCCCCACCTCACATCTTACAGGGCTCAACCCTTAGAAGCACGAGGGACTGGACCCAACACTCCACTGTTAGTGGGTCAAAAAGGATCCGTTTCAGAATCAACGTGTTTTCACGCCATTTCATCCATTTCGGTTAAGATGGATCCTTTTCTTCCACTTAAGGTATTTCATGTTTGAAATATGTTTTAAATTACTGTATATATATATATATATATATATATATATATATATATATATATATTTTTTTGTTTTACATGTGGTCTTTAGTAAATATTAATCCTTACAGCCTCTGTTGATAAGAATCAAAGGTTCCCATGATGCACCACAGGAAATGAATGCAACACAAATACAATCTCTTAACAAGTACTCAAAGTACATTAAAAATGTAAATGGTATGACATTAAAAACAGGAACACCTGCTTTATAAATGATATTAACTTTTAACTACAAAGACGAGTTTTTAACTGAAAAAAAGATAAAAACCATCTCAGCAGGGGTTATTTTTTTTTGGGGGACCCATCTAAGGGTTCGAGGATCTGCTTGTCAGAAATGGATCCGAAAACAATATCAGGCAGCGGTCATAATGTTATGGCGGACAGGTGTCCGTACAGCACAAAGACACAGTTTTAGAGAAAACGGCCAACATCCTGTTTGAAACAGAAACTATGCAAAATGAAAAGGATACAGAAAAATCATGTTGAACAAGAAATTGAAGCCAACTGGTCCAAAAAACAGGAAGTTGGTTATTATTCGCCATACCTATAAGAAGAGAGAGAGAACATCCAGCTGTAAATAACACACACACACACACACACACCTTCCTCTTCCCTCCAGCGCATATCTCCACCTCTCCAGGTCCTCCTCCACCTGCTCCCACTACTGATCACAATGTTCTCCACCAGCATCATAGTCCACAGATACTCCTTTCTGACAAACATCTCATCTGTACCTCTTTCCTTGTATTAAAACCACACTGCTGCTCACAAATCGTCACCTCTTTTCTTAACCTAGCTTCCAAGATCTTCATCGTGGTGCTCATCAGTTTTAGACCTCTGCAGCTGCTACAGCTCCGAACATCACCATCGTACTTGAATCTCGGCACAAGCACACTTTTGACTCACTCTCCAAGGTAAAAAATACCCCGCTGCCCTCTCTCCTCCACACCTCCGCCAGTATGTCGTCAGGACCAACCGCCTTTCCGTTCTTCATTCTCTTCAAACCGACTCTCACTTCAACATTACTGATCCACGGGACTTCCTGACTTACATTTTTACCTGAATATCTCTGTCAAAGGTTCAGTTTGATCCGGACCTACGCCACATCATTAAGTCTGATCAAACTCTGGTTTTCTAGGTAGATGTGAAAGAATCTAAGACAGTATTTAGTTGTTTTTTCAGCAACACGCGTCGTCTTGGACCATTAAATGAATTGTTGCTGCTTTTAGGCGTTTCTGAAAGTGTTATTTATAAGGACACATGAGCTTAACTGTCAATAAAATGTTAGATTTAGTGTAAACGGGCGATTCGGTTGAAGCAATGTTTTCAATCTAGCTACTGACTGATGCCAAGTTCGACAAACTTTAAACAGGGTGGTTTAGAGATGTAGTGACGGATGTAAACCCGGTTTGAACAGGCTCAATGTAAACAAACCTGTGCTGTTTCCTGTTTGTTGTGGACATACGGCGTGTCGTCTTACCAGACTGCTCTTAGATTTTCACACTAGTTCAGGCTCAGTGGGAACCAAATGCCCAAAGTACGACGGCTTACCTTACTGTTTAACGCGACACGAGTAATGATGTGTGTAAATGAATAGCCGAAGGTGCCATCGTGAAAACAAAAAAGGAGAGAACACAAGAGGAGCGATTCGTAGAGCAGACTACTCACCTGGTAATTCCTTAGAATCAAGTCTGGATTGAAGTATAGCTGAAACGGTGTGATGATCTCTAGTTGCTGAGAGAGAGAGAGAGAGAGAGAGAGAGAGAGAGAGAGAGAGAGAGAGAAGACGACAAAAGATAATAATTATGCTTTGAAAATATCAGCAGAGGACCCAACCTTAATATTATTTATTCGGAAGTTGTTAAATAGAGAAGCAGGTTTCTTCTCTAATACTTTTTACCTCCTCCAGTGAGAGTTGGAGGAAGTAATCCGATCTCCCGCTTTGGTTTTCTCTGAGATATCTTGAAAGGTTTCTAGAGTTTCGTTGAGTTGGGTCACATTTAACATGTTGCTGATATTATTGAAAGTGATAATAGTTCAATGGTAATAGAACACTCAGGTGTGGACAGGTCATGCATGTGGGTGTGTGTGTGTGTGTGTGTGTGTGTGAGTGAGTGAGTGCGGGGGAGTCAATGATCTCGTCTTCATTTCAACTCTCTGCTCCACACGGTGTTTCTCCGATGACGTCATCAGACGGCCCAGGCAGCTGAGTCCAATGAGAGCAATACACGAAACTACCGACGTTTATCACCCCTCTACAGATAGTGAGTTTAACGCTGTATTTACCCTGACAGCTTTTTGACTGACAGCTCTTTAGCTGTCTTTGTTATGGTAATGAGGTTCGCTGCTATATTTTCATTGGAGGCTTAACAGGCCAACCGACATGCTAACTGACATGCTAACTGGCCAGGCTATTAATCAGATGGAATTTCAGACTAATAGTCAGACTATCTCACAGGCCAACCGACGGACTAACTGTCAGATGTCAGACTACCTGACAGGCCAACTGACAGGCCTACTGACAGGCTATCAGATGTCGGACTAACTGTGTCTAACTGACAGATGTCAGTTAACTGTCTGACACGCTAACTGATAGACTAACTAACAGAATAACTGACAGATGTCAGTTAACTGTCTGACACGCTAACTGATAGACTAACTAACAGAATAACTGACAGATGTCACGCTAACTGACAGGCTAACTAACACACTGACCGTCACAGACTGACAGACTGGGATGTCACAATGCATTTCAACACATATCGTAATATCTCAAAATATGTTGCAACAGGAAAACTACCCGCCGTATCCAACCACAGACAAACAAATACATCACTTTAATTTCACAGCAACCTGTGGGCATCAACAAAAAAAACAACAACAGCTGTCGCTTGTTCTCATTCTAACTACCACGGTGCGTGAACGCATCTCAATCCCCACCGGCGATGATGATGATGATGCTGCGTGTTTGTGGATTAAAGCTGCGCTCCAGCTAATCGCAGCTGTATTGTTTGTGTGGCTGGAATCTGAGAGCGGACACCGTGGGCAAACCTGGCTGAGACACGTACGCCTCTGACAGAAGCTACGGCTAAACCATCGAGCTAGCAGCCGAGTAACGGCGCAACGGTAGCTGGGCTACACCGATACCGAGCTCTGTCCGAGCCGAACCAGAGAGTGTGCCGAGCGCTCTTACCACTGCGGCGGTTGTGAGGACACAGGCGGTGGTGTATGCCCGGGTTACAGCCGGAATCTGGAGGTACTCCTGTTGTAGCGTCTGGTAAGCCATTTTGGACGCACCGATCGCTTCCGGCACTTTCTTGATACGTCATTCAACAGAGTGTAGGGTGTTGCGTTCAAACGCGTGGGACAAATGCGTGACTGATCATTTAGATGTCCGTTTGCTCGTTCATCTTCACAGAACAACTGTCCGTTTGTATATATATATATATAAATATAAATATATATATATATATATATATATGTATATATATATATATATATTTATTATTGTTATTAAGTATATCTATGCACGTAATTGATTTACTTCATACAGCCAGACACCATGTGTGTTAAATTACAATTCATATCCGTGCATTGAAATTGGAAATTTTTAGTTTGCATCTCTATTTTTGATTTAAATTGTATTTCTATTTTAATCTTCAATATATTGTACTTTTTTCATTTGTCACTTTTCTCACTTTGTGGAGCTGCCTATACTCACAAAAAATAACTCTGAATGAACTTTGTAAAAAATCCTGGAAAGCATTTCCACATTATTTAATGGGTTTCTTCTTAATGGGTTTAATTATGTCGGTCTAGCGTTATATACAAGGATTTGGTCTTACATATAAATTTAGATTAGATCCACTTTTATTTAGTAGGGTTAGTCCAACTGAAATTATCCAACTAAACAGAGTTTAGTTCATTTATTTTCAGGATGATTTTAACCCCTTAAAATCAGCTTTAGGGGTGTCCATGTGGAGGAATTATCCCGCTGCACACACACATCACAAATATATACACACGCACACACACACTTCCCCATGTGAACGCATACATTTTTCCAGCTACAACCAAAATGAGGATAAAAGTCTGTATTTTTCTGTCGTGCCAAAAAATCGAAAATCGTAACATGAGATAGAAAAAAAAATACAAAGATAATACATTTTGAAGATAAAATTCCCCATCGACGGCGATCTGTTAGAGCCTCACCGACTCACCCGTTTTCCAGTGGTTTAATCTGGATCGGATGTAAGGTGTTTATTCAAATTACTTATTTCAATTCTATATGGATCACAAGATCATTTTTTTATTTGATAGAACCAAACAACAGAACAATTTTCAGACGGTACTCCTGCATGATACCAAACACACACATACTGTCAGCAGTATGACAGAGGTGAGATGTGCAGTAGTGGAGGTGGGACTGCAGCAAGGTTCTGCCCTGAGCCCCATGTTGTTTGCTGTGGTGATGGGCCGGCTGACAGATGAGGTCCATTAACTTCGATGTTGGTGACATCGAAGACATCCCTGTGAGAGCAGGGAGCAGGTGGAGGAGAAGCTGGAGAGGTGGAGGTATGCGCTGGAGAGAAGAGGAGTGTATGCCAGTGGCAGCGAGACAGAATACATGTGTGTGACAGAAAGGGAGGCAGGAGGAGGTGAGGATGAAGGAGTAGAGGTGGAGAAGGTGCAAGAGTTTAAGGACTTTGGGCCAAACTGTTCAGAGCAACGGGGAGTTTGGAAAAGAGGTAAAGGAAGGCAGGAAAGGTGGAGTGGGTGGAGAAGAGTGTCAGGAGTTATCTGTCACAGATATGTCCCTATTTATCCTCTTAGCATGTTAAGGAGGATAAATATTATTTACATAGTTAATTACTGACATATTATATTCTTAGTGCGCAGCTCCACCTGGACTATTTCAATTTATATTTGTTTTATGAAGATTGGAGCCTTTCTTCATATTAATCTGTATTTTGTAGCTATAATTAAATGTACATTTTATTTGTTTATCACATTCATCCCCCCTTCATCATATATTTAAATATATAGATATGTTAATTTATTTATACGTGTTTATAATATTTCTTTTTCCTCATAGCTCTCTCTCTCTCTCTCTCTCTCGCTGTGTCTCTCTCTCTCTATCGATCCATCCATCCATCCATCCATCCATCTCTTTTAAAAACTATGGTTGAAATTACGAAAATTCTCAAAACTCAAACCAATCACATTTTCTCTGTAAAGAATATCAAAAGTGAAAGACAAAATTGTTCAGGTGTACAACACAAGGAAAGCCCCATGGAAAGTTTGTGATGAACAAGCCTTCACTCGGTATGTGAATGCATCATACATGCACCTGCAGCTACAGGACGCTAGCTTAAAGCTGCGCTCTGATTGGCCAGCAGTCCGCAAAGGCGGGACCTTTGCGTGATACCCAACAAATGATTTGCCGACACATCTGTCTGTCAAGATAAGTGCGCCTACCTGTCACTTCCTGCTGTCGGTATTTATTCATTTTCACTTATTGTTTCGACCAAAGCTAATTTGTCACGTCACTGCCATGTCCGAATGATTTCGTCTCATGTGTCCCGCACAGTTTGCGGAGCCTTCGGACCAAACGTTACGACCTTGGCTTCATGTTCGGCTCAAAGGAGGAGTTAACCCCCCGTGGACGCTGCTGGCACAAACACCGCCTGGCTTTAATTAACCGCCGCTTCTGGATCCGTTTGGATGTGTTTCTGCCGCGGTCGTGATTGTTGAACCGGTTGAGCAGCAGTGAGGGAGTCTGCTGGATGTCAGGTAGGAGCGCGGATTAGCATGGAGCGGGGCTGACACACAGGCGGCAGGCCTTATGAGGGGTTATAAACACGCTATGAAGCCACGCAGGGCCAACAGTGATGGACGTGACTGCTGCGTTTTCTGTCGGTGTTTTTGTTGTGATTGTCTGCCGTCTTCAAGGTGAATCTCTGCTGCCTGAACATGTTTGTGGATGGAGCAGGTGCGGCTCTAGTATTTATAGGGCCAGGAGCACAATGTGACCCCCCCTCAACCCCACCCTGTCCGATCATTTGAAGATGACCTATGACCTTATGACCATCAGTCTATGACAGATTCTTAGTTCATCTGGTGATCATAGTAGGGCCCCTTTTCACTTCCATCCATCCATCCATTTTCTCCAACTGCTCATCCCGCCCAGGGTTGCGGTGGGCTCTGATCCTATCCCAGCTGAACCTGGACAAGTTGCCACTTCATCACAGGGCCGACAGCAGTGGCGGATGGAATTTTCCGATGCTTTACTTTTGAACGGAGGTACTAATACCTCACTGTGAAAATCCTTTAATACAAATGAAACGCCTGCATTTAAAACCTGACTCACATAAAGTGTATTAGTTTAATCAGCAAAATGTACTTTAATTGTAAAAATAAAAGTATGGTCACTCTTTCTGCTGTTGCATTAACCCTTTAATTTCCACACGTACAAATGATTTCTTTGTACATGTGTTATTTCTTTGGGGTTCGTTCAATATCTCAAGCATTCTCTAAATCTACCATAAAAGACAAATTGTTTGTTCTATCATGTTTTTAAAACTGTAGAGAAAAAAAATCCATGTATAAAATGATGCCATTTTGTATTTCATGGAAAATAGACAATTTTTAATTAGATTAATCAAATCCTTTGGTGGACAATGTTTATAAAACACAATTTGACCCTTTTTTTGATTTTATCATTCACTTAATTCTGTTTAGTAAGTCCAGTTAGTTAATGTTCAGTAAGACAGCTACCCATTGGCAACGACACCCTCTCATACATCACAGATATTACAATTACCCATGGGCACCGACACCCTCTCATACATCACAGATATGACAGTTACCCATGGGCACCGACACCCTCTCATACATCACAGATATGACAGTTACCCATGGGCACCGACACCCTCTCATACATCACAGATATGACAGTTACCCATGGGCACCGACACCCTCTCATACATCACAGATATGACAGTTACCCATGGGCACCGACACCCTCTCATACATCACAGATATGACAGTTACCCATGGGCACCGACACCCTCTCATACATCACAGATATGACAGTTACCCATGGGCACCGACACCCTCTCATACATCACAGATATGACAGTTACCCATGGGGACCGACACCCTCTCATACATCACAGATATGACAGTTACCCATGGGCACCGACACCCTCTCATACATCGAAGGTGGCACTTTTAAACACCGTCCATGATTTCCTGATCTTGAATAATTTTTGGAATCATGTCAGTTCTGAATTCAGTACCAGGGGTTGAAGGTCACAAGCAGTCAGGGTTGGTTTTGGTCCTGGTCCTGAGAGTCTTTGGATGATATTTTGGACTGTAGACGGTTAAATCCTCTAATTCCTGACAAACCTACACGGAGAGCCTTTTATACTTAAAACCATTGGATATAACTTCAGGCTTAATTCAAGCCGTTCAATCTGGGGGATATCTTGTACAACCGAAGCTATTAAATCATTTACCCAGATGTATTTTTTTTTCATATCCTAGAGATGATTACATTTTGGTGACGTTGCGTGTTTGGCAGCATTTACAATAAAATAAAATAAAGTAGTAGCCGTTTGGAGTAATGACGTCACCGTGTGGCTATTGCTGCCTTTGTTCCTTCTGATGTTTCTTTGGGGTAGGAGCTGGGGGCTCAGTGGGCTGAACAGAGGTGCTGAAGTGGAAGGCGCAGGAGATGAGCAGCTACAGAGTGTTTGAAAGGTGCTCAGACAGTTTGTTGGAGTTGTTGGTAGATTTAGAGGCTGGCAGTAACTCAGACATTAATGCAGGAATATGCTTGAATTTTTCTTAAACCTAAGTAGTCCAAGTTCTACGGACTAGAGCTGGTCCACAGACCTGTAATAGTCCATTAGTCCACGTTCTCTAGACTAGATCTGGTCTACAGACCTTTAATAGTCCACTAGTCCATGTTCTGTAGACTAGATCTGGTCTTCAGACCTGTGATAGTCCAGAAGTTCACATTCTCCAGACTAGACCTGGTGTACAGACCCGTAACAGTCCTGTAGTCCACACATATTTCCATTCAGTGGAGTTGGACTAGACTGTAATGAAACAGGTCGGCTTGTGGACCAGCACCGTGTATGTCCTGACTGGTTTTTAAGGAGTGTTGGTCAGTCTGTCTGGTTGAAGATCCGGTTTAAAGCAGAACATCTGACTGAAGGGATGAAAGGACTGAGAGTTTCACCTGATTGGATAAAACACACGTCAACGTTTTTCTATTTGGCGACAGAACTTGTCCTCGAAAATCGGTAATAAAAGTATCGGTGGTAACGTCTTCGCATGGGGCGGCTGGTGATTCCCAGCTCTACTAACTTTCTGATTGATTCCATTAGATGGTCAGTGCCCCCCCCCTTCCCTAATTATGCTGTCAGCTAAGAGGAACAGATGTTTAAAGGCTACAAAGTCGGGGTTCAAGGTTAAATCCGTGTGTCCTCTGTCTCCAGGCATGGGTGAGAGGTTATGTGTGTCCCCCAGCTAAAGGTCCTGACCCGTGCGTCCCACCAGTCCCTTTGTGAGCATGTATCGCAGGAACGGGCTCTCGGATGGCACCAGCATTCATTCAGTCACCTCAGAGGTAAGAAAAAACCGCCACTGTTCAAGAAGGCCTCATCGTTTTTGTGATAATCGGAAGACTCTTACAGCCACGATAAGTCATGTAATAAACAACAGTATTTTGAGTCGATGACATACATAAAAACGCAGTAATGATTATTATATTCCATTTATTCAAAGTGATACCCCGTATTTTCACACACCGTACAGTTTTAATGACCGTTGTTCTCAAACTGGACTTTCAGGCCAGCAGCAACTCGGACTCTCTGGATGGATCTTGCGTCGACTACGCAAAGAGCTACGATGCCGTCGTGTTCGACGTCCTGAAGGTGACGCCCGAGGAGTTCGCTGTGAGTACGCTTCAAACGCCACTCGCCGTTAGCAAACGACCGCCATGACTGTAAGTTAAAACGTTCGCAACTTTCCACGTGAATGTAGGGATCCATAAAGACCTACCCGATGTGAGAATGTGGGCGCCCGTACGTTAGCGCCGGCGTACGTGGATAATAATGTGTTTCAAGCTTGACTCAATTTAAGCCTGAAGAAGATATTAGAGATATAATTTCATATATATCTTTTTCCCCTAGAGGGGGCTTTTGAGCCATCCTTTTCTTTCCGGTGCCTACAAGTGGACTCGAGGACATCTATCTGGTTCATATCAGATTTCACTCTAATAGTTCGGACATAACTTCAGATTTAATCTGGAGACTTTAATCAGGGGTTGCTAGTACAACACAGGGGAGTGGGGGGCTTTTTGGGGATGTCGCCTTTGCCGTCAGGACGACAGCGTACGTCTAGTTAACGTCCATCTTGTCATAAACGTTCATGCTTGTGGACTTTTTTTCACTTTTTTAAAGTTAGTGGCATCAGGCAGTGAAGTTCTGGATTGAAACTTCAGCTCACCCCTCCCCTGCCAAGAATGTATGGTGGCCTACAAGTATCCAAACTAAGTTCTTTGAGGTCCAAACGTAACATGTTAGATGTCAGTGTTGCAGGGGGGGCATCCCTCCTCGCCTGGTGAGGCGAGAAGGCGCCGGGAAGACTCAGTCTCGCATAAATTAAAATGATTAATGTGTAGACATTCTATTAACTATGAAATAATAAAAACTTTTCTCTCCTTCTTTTTGTTTTTTTTTAACAGACTTTTATCATTCTTGACTATTTCAAAAACTTTCCAAGTACTTAAAATAGCAATTCATGGATTAATTAATGGAATAAGTTGCAAAAACCTCGCAATTTTTTTTTTTTTATTAAAAGCTAATGAGGACCAATTGAACCTGCTGTGATTAAAATATGAACTTTCTACAAATGTTGGGCTTTAAAATGTTAAATCCACAGATACTTTTAAATCTTCACGTGTAAAAAAAAAAATCCACAATTTTCTTTTGTGGAAATAAATAATCTGCTCCTAATGCCGTTGTTAAATAACGACACAGAGTGGAAATGACTTTCAGCGAATCGCTACTTTAATTTAATTTAACTTAAAGACTAAAAACAAGTCTATATGTATATATAAAACACAAAAAACTTATATTATATTAAAAGATGACTTCAAATATGTAGTTTAGGTAGAAAAAGGTTCTTAAGTGTGAGAAAAACCTTCAGTTTTACTTTAAATATTATGTCTACTTAAGGCAAACTCTGTCAGGAGGCAGCAGAGTGACTCTGTTGTTGTTGTTGTTGTTGTTGTTGTGTTTGTTGGATCAAAGGCAGTGAGGGTTTGTCTTCTCCCTTGTCCTCTCAGAGCCAAATCACCCTGATGGACGCTCCAGTCTTCAGAGCGATACAGCCGGAGGTAAGACAGAAGCCCCTCCCCCTCCGGGAACGCTCCAACAGCATTTTTAAAGGTCTCAGTCGTCTGTGGAGCCCTCAGATGGTCGGGGAGGGCATTCCACAGACGAGGGGCAGCAGAACGGAAGTTTATAATATAGGAATAATAAATAGGAAATATTAATATATAATTTGTAGAAATGGACAAATTGTAGTCTCTGCCACCCCTGGAGGAGACTCAGGAAGAGGTGGAGGAGACTCAGGAAGAGGTGGAGGAGACGCCATTCAGATGGTTTCATGAAATCCAACAAAGAATAGAGCAAACTAGGAGCGGGTCCGATACTTTTAACAGTCCTGCACTCTACAGTGACAATAGCCCCGTAATTAGCCGCACATTCTATGGATGTGGGCGACTATTTTATCGTCAACTCTTCATCAAAAATGTTACTTTGTCGTTGATGATTAACCTTTTAATGTCCAGCTGGACTGTTTAAGTCTTTATCTCTTTTTGGAAAATGTGACTGAACCCGTTTCTAATTTGACCCAGTGTCGGTATTAATATGCGAAACATTAAGGGGCCAAGGGCAGAGCCCTGGGGGGACACCACAGGTCGAAAGGCCAATCGAGGAAGAGGAGGCTCTAACCATGAAATGTTGTTTTTTCTTTTCTTGCTTGAGTCATTAAAAGGTTATTAATGACCGTGGTTCTGTGATTGACAGGAGCTGGCCAGCTGTGGGTGGAACGGGAAAGAGAAACACAGTTTGGCCCCCAATGTGGTCGCTTTCACACGCAGGTTCAACCAGGTACGTCCCGGTTCTGCTCCAAGACTTCCTCCTACCCACCAGAGGTTCTTCCATACCTACCTTATTTGGACCGGTTCTCTGACCGACTTTTTTTTTTTTTTGATTCGGACCAGAATTCCTAGAGTGACGGTCCGGATCAGTAAGCCGGACTTTTGGCCAAGACAAAGAGGGTTGGTCTCGGTCCAGAACCAGCGTTTAGATAATGTCGTGGATCAAACAAGTAGCAGTAGGACGAAGGTGTCGAAAAGGAACATTTCTTAAATTTCATCTTTGTAACAAATAAACATAATTCTAATATAATATAACCTAACGAAAGAAAAGTACAAAGAAGAGGTTCCTGGACCAAAGCTCCGTCTAACCTAACAGAACTGAACCCACTGGAAGGGTGGCGCCGAAGGCGGAGCTTCATGGGACGCCCATATAAGGGCAGAGGAACGCCTCTAGTGAAGCACACAGCGTAAGGAAAAACCCGAACCTCCGTCGGGCCTTTCCCGCCAGGTTGTCGTCGGTTCTGTTGGATGTGACTTTTAATGACAGACCGACCGTCTGTGAGTCACTCCTGAACCGGTTCCACGTCACTGAGTTGCGATGAAAGAATGTCGGAGATCGAAGAACTTTTTATTCAAAGCTGCTCGCCGACATTCTCGTCCAGTCCGACACTTCTTGGTCACGGGTCCTGAGGAGTTAGAATCCTTCGTGCGCACTTTGAACTCAAGATGAAGGCACAACACCATCTGCCATAACATTATAACCACCTGCCTTACATTTGTACAGAGATGTCACTGTATTCTGAAACTCGATTGTGGGGGCGGGGCTCACTATCAGGTGCAGGGGGCGGAGCTATGATGGAGGGAGAGGTTATGAATTGGCTGGGCGTGTCCCTCTTTGTCTGATTCCCATTCATTGGACTTAATCACCGATGTCCATAAACTCTCCCAGATGTTTAGACGTTTGTCTTCCTGTGTTGCTTCAAAACCCGCAGGAAGGTTTATGCGTTTAATTCAGATTTAATCTCGTCATTGTCGCCATTTCTTGTTATCCTGTGTTTCCAGATTGATGTATTGACCTAATCGTCCACAAAGTGGAGTCATTATAGAATCTAGAGTTTCGGACTGTGTTTATTCTACCTAATGGTCTCTACGGAACCGCACTTACTTACTTACTTACTTACTTACTTACTTACTTACTTACTTACTTACTTACGTTGTCCATCCTTCGTCCTTCATTTCAGCCTTCTGGATAAATTCCTTGAACAGAATCACATTACTATATATACTATGACCATAAACTATCTTGCCGTCTGGTAGTTTTCTTAGTTTAATTTGTAGATTTTTTTCTTTCTTTTTTTTCTTTTAACTTTTTGACCTTTGACCTTTTCCTTCTTTCCAGTTCATCCAGTTACATCCTTCCTGTCGTTTGTGAAACTTCTCGGCTGCTTTTTTCTTCAGAAGCCTTTTTTTTTTTTCTTCTTCTTATTTTACGTTGTTATTATTTCCTGAAGAAAAACGGGGCAGGAAACATCAAAGAGACGTTAAGCAATTTTCATTTTTGCACAAAATTGCAAAAAACATTCGAAGCTGCAGACCTCTGGAGAATTTCACAAGCGTACAGTTTCTGTAAATGTTTTCGAGCCCTCGGTTAGGACACTTATTTTGCTGGATGTCAATTATATAATATGATAAAATCTTCACTCAGGATTTAAGAGACACGCCCACTTTTATTCTTATATTCAAAGTATGCGTCTGTTTTTTCTGCAACTTCTATATCACGCTCTGATTTTTGTGACTTCAACCTCTGCACTGAGATACCAGGTCAGATTCCTCCTAAACCCTTTTCTAGTTCTGGTTCTGATTCTGGTTCTGGTTCTGATTCTGCTGATGTCGGGACATTTTCATGATTAAATTTAAAGCGTCTTAATGACCCAGATCCGCTTTTCACCTTTCAGAGAATCGTTTAGAATTACAACTTTGACGCTTTTATAATGGTTACGACATAAATTATATACAGTATATACATATCAGCCATAAGATTACAACCACCGGGTGACGTGAATGACATCACTGTCAGGTTACCGCGGTTACCTGGCAGTGGGTGAGATATATCAAGACGACAAGTCGACGTTTTTGTCCTGATGTGTTTTTAGAAGCGGGACAAATGGACAAGCGTGAGGGTCTGAGAGATTTTGACAAGTACCAGGTCAGAACATCTCCAGAACTGCAGGTCTTGTTGGTGCTCCTGGTCCGCGACGTTTGGAACCCCCCCCCCCCCTGTCACTCACAGGTCCGAAGCTTTATTCAAACATTACGTCTTTAATATGTTTCTTTGTTTCAGGTGAGCTTCTGGTTGGTGAGAGAAATTCTAACGGCCCAGACGCTGAAGATCCGTGCAGAGATTCTGAGTCATTTCGTCAAAATAGCAAAGGTGAGTTCAAAGTAAAGTGAATAAAAACTTTGTTTTCAGACCAGAGAGAGAAATATTGATGTGAGAGAGAGTCTCCCTCTCTCTCTCTGTCTCTCTCTTTGTCTCTCTCTCTCTGTCTCTCTCTCTCTCTGTCTCTGTCTCTCTCTCTCTCTCTCTCTCTCTCTCTCTCTCTCCTCTCTCTGTCTCTCTCTCTTTCTCTCTCTCTCTCTCTCTCTCTCTGTCTCTCTGTCTCTCAGGGGAGTTAGCGACTTCATTCTGTCCCAGCTGAAGTTTCAGAAGAGTTGTCTGTGATAGTTGTCAGTTTAACTATCGTGGGTTTCATACTCTCTGTTAGTTTCCACTTCACTCTAATCTCTTTTATTCTGTTGTTAAATGATGCGTCGTTGAAATATTTTGATTTATAAAGACTACTTCTTATTGAAAATGTATCAGATTTTCCCCATAACTCGAACACAAACTAGACTCACGCTGTCTTCCGGACAGTAAGAGTATATCCCCCCAAAGCCCCGAATCCTCTGCGTTGTACAAGCAACCTGCCTCGCCCCAAAAAAGTTTTATTTGTCGAAAAGAGCTCCCTCTGGTGGGTAAAAGACGAACTATTAGATTAAAATAGGATGCGTAGAAGATAAATCTGCTCGACTCGATTGATAGGCACCAAATTGGACTGAATTGGACCAACATAAAGCCCCCCATTAAGTAGCGGAAATATCGCGGCGACATCGATAGACAGTAGAGAAAATGAGTAGCTACTCGAAGATCGGGCTCGTTTGGCGAGAAAACGGACGTGAACGGATCCGCGGGTTGGAAACCAAAATGTTTTTTAAATGAATTATGCATTTATTGTTGGTTTTTTTTCCCCCCCAGAAACTGTCTGAGTTGAACAACCTTCACTCTCTGGTGTCGGTGGTGTCGGCCCTGCAGAGCGCTCCCATCTTCAGACTCAGCAAAACCTGGGCGGTAAGGACCCCCGCCTTTACGCGGCGGCTAGAGCGGAAGTAGATTGACTGCGCTGGTACCAGACGGGTCGGATCAGCGTTTACTGGTCGTTCAACGCAATATTATAGGAAGAAGCTGTGGATATCAGCAGGATATTGATTGATTGATGGTTCAATCCCCTGCAACAAGGTCTGCGTGTCTTGGACAACTTTGGTTCCGAGAGTAGTTTTGTGAATGAGGACCTCCGCCTCCACCAGTGTGATTGGTCCATGGATCCGTTGTCGTTTGGAACGTGGCTTTCAATCGTTTGATGAGTTTAACTGTTTAGTTGTTGCCCAGTTGTGCAATTTAGGACTTGGATTTTGGTTCTGCAGCCTGATCAGGGCTTCCTGTGCCCTGACTGATGTCCCTGACATCTGTAGGAGTCAGAGAACTTTAAAAGTTCTCTGACTCCTCTGACTCTCAAGAGACATGACCTCTTAAAGGCAAATTTTCCTTGGACCCCTTTAGCCTGAAACCGACTGACGCGCATGAACACGCCACTACAACCGACGACCCTCTACGACGGCAAATACCGAACTTTCTGCCCCAGCAGGTAAGCGGTTGGTCCTCCACGCCAGCAGGTGGCAGTAGGGAGTAGTCAACAAGAGAGACTAGAAACCTCCAACCAACCAACCAATCAGTGTGAGTTATAAGACAACACGTAATGTCCACTTTCTCCCTGATGCGCTTCCAGTCCAGACCCAAATAGGTAGTCCAGCGAGTTCTGGGTCAACACGGAGGTCTACTCCAAGATGGACGTGTCTGGGAAAGCTCTAAAGGGAGGCGCAGTGGAGGCATCGTAATAAAAGTCCTGAACCAGCTCAATGGTTCCTGGTTCCGTTCACCACTCCGGGTTCTCTGTGGACGTCCGAGCCCAGCCACCCTACGACGGAAGCTCGTTCCTCGTATGCGTGACCTCATTCTTCTGTTCATGACCAAAGAACAGGAACTCTCGGAAAGCCCAGTCTTCACCTGAGAGGAAGGATGGGATCCTCGTCATCAGTTCTTTGTGGCTTTGGATAACCGTCCCTCAGAGAAAGTCAGGCTAACTTTCTGCTTCCCTGTCCAGTTAGAATCACGAGGAACAACCACACCTTCTTTGTTTGTGCTTATTCCACATCACAAACGGACTGATCAGCTTTGATTTATTAATCCGACATGGATTCAAGAAACTTTATTTTTTAGTATTTCCTTCCACTCCTACGGTTCTAACGCATCACAGGAACCAGTTCAGTGTCTCCAGAGACCCTCCACTGACAAAAGTTCACAAACTGCTGAGAGGTGTGTTCAGGAAAACAATCTGTAGTTTTAATTAGTCTTTATTAGAGGTGGGGCGTCTTTTCTGCGCTGTGACCTTTTTTTGTGTCGTTGTGATGTCTTGTGCTCCTGAATGCTGGTCAAAACATAAAATTGCTTGGCTAAAAGGTGAAATTATTGAATTAAAAGCTTAATTATTGGACGAAAAGGTAAAATGATTGATCTTAAAGGTAAAGCTACTGAACAGAAAGTTAAGATTGTTGAAATAAAAGTTGAAATATTGGACAAAATGGTAAAATTATTGATCCTAAACGTAAAGTTACTGGATTAAAAGTTAAAATACTGGACTAAAAGGTAAAATAATTGAAATTAAAGTTAAAATATTGGACTAAAAGGTAAAATTATTGATCTTAAAGGTAAAGTTACTGGACAGGAAGGTAATTATTGATCAACAATGTAAGACTTTTGGACTAGAATGTAAAATCATTGACCTAAAAAGTAAAGTTACTGCACAGAAAGGTAAGATTGTTGAAATAAAAGTTCAAATTATGGACCAAAAGTAAACAATTATTGATCTTAAAGGTAAAGTTACTGGACTAGAATGTAAAATTATAAGACTAAGAGGTAAAATTATTGATCTTAAAGGTAAAGTTACTGGACTAGAATGTAAAATTATAAGACTAAGAGGTAAAATTATTGATCTTAAAGGTAAAGTTACTGGACTAGAATGTAAAATGATGAGACTAAAAGCTAAGATATTGGAGTAAAAGGTAAAATGATGGAGGATGTAAAACGCTACATGGTTCTCCCTCTGAAGGTGTTTATTATTTTTTCCCTCCCCTGCTGCAGTTGATCAGTCGGAAAGACAAGGCTACGTTCGAGAGGCTGAACTACCTGACCTCCAAGGAGGAGAACTACACCCGCATGAGGGAGTACATCCGCTCCGTGAAGATGGTGCCCTGCATCCCCTACCTGGGTGAGTCCTCCGGGGGGGCTGCAGCGTTCCATTTCAGCACTTCCTGTTTACTGGATTTTTGCTTATATCCATGACACTTGCGCTGTGAGCATCTGGAATACGTTGTGCACCTGAACACAACGTTTGCGGTTTGAGATATTAAAGTTGCGGCGTGTAGAATTCAGTAGCATGTAGCCGTGGCGTTCCAGTCCAGTCCGGTCTTAACTCGCCCCTCCCTGTCCAAGGATCTACAGTGGCCTTCACGTGTCGTAATGCTGAAATACTGAAACCACCTGGGTCAAAGTTCACGTGTAAGAGAATGTTGTTCTTTGTCCCACACTGTGGTAACGTCGACACCCTCCCGCCTCCCCCAGGGAAGGGAGGGAAGAGGGCGTTTAGGGAACTTCACCTTCATACTCCACCTTTCCAAATCCACCGTGAGCACGTCACGGCGCTGCGCCGCAAAGGAAATGTTACGGGCGGGGGCGTCCAGTGCCATTCGGGATGGGCACACATCCTCCATCATTTCACCCAGCAGTATTTGAAAATAACCCCCCCACCACACCCACCGCCACACGTACGCAGAAACACGGAGATGATATGTTTTCCACAGCTCCGCCTTTATTTGTAGCCCCTTGCTGCTAACCGTTTCCTAAAGCCCCCCGCCTTCAGCAGAGCGCCATCATTTTTGAAACGAGGCCACGTTTAACATCAGACTTACTTCATCTTCACTTCAAGCTGACTTTACCGGCGTTGGCGGTAAAAGAGCGGCCTTCTTCTTTTGCAGTAGCAGTTGCAGACGGACACTACCGCCACCTGCTGGTGACAGTGTCACATTACCACATCACCGCCAGGCGCCTGTTTTTTTTTTTTTTTTTCTTAGAATGAAGCAAATATTCAATCCAATATTTTAAAATCATTGACCGCCCCTACCTGCGAGGGGATCCTCCCACGCCGAGCGGCCGTCACTCGCTCCAGGTAAAACTAGTTTGTGAGCAACAACCTTTATTATTACACAAGTTTTTTATTTTTCTTCTATTTTTAGCTTAAAGATTGTTGCATAACTGGACCCTTAGAAGTTATGATGTATTCATGCCGAGTCAGCGTTATCCTGTAAGCCAAAGGGGAGGGTCAGAGGTCACCTCTTGTGAACTACGGGTGGGTGTTTGAATCCTGCTGCGGAAGATTTAGGGGAATAAATATAATATTTAGTATTATATGTCTTTTTTGTATTCTATCAGCTGAAAGTGAAACATTTTTTTTCTTGTTTAGAAAAAGGTTCTGTTTATCTCCGTGGAGCGGGTCCATAATGAGGCTGTCCTGTTGGGTACATGTGCAGACGTCTGGAGAGGGATTTATTCTGATTGAATTCTTTATCCGTGCAGGAACATCAGAGAGGTTGTACCAGGAATAATCAGAAGTACCGGCTATAATAAGCGATCAGTCTTAATCTCTGCATATTTATACCCTTTGTTACTATTTTACATTAATACTTAAAACAATATCAGACAGTAGATTGAAATATGAATTTGTTTCTGTACATAACAGCCCGAGTGTGATAAATAGAAGGGATATCTGTGGGACTAGCAATATGATGGAAGACAGTAAAGTGAAAAAAAAAGAAATAAGAGAAGAACAATATTCAAATGAAAGATTCCTGACTGGAGTGGAAATGAAATCCACACGTTTGAAGTGTTCCTGCTGTACATCTGTTCTGCTTTAAATGACTGATGAAGTTAGTGGAAGGTGTTGGCATGGGGTCGAATCATCATGGTCACTCTCTTCAGAGAGTAAGCCCCGCCTCTGAACTCGGCCCAGTAGACCCCGTCCTGGTAACGGCTGCGGTAGTGTCCTCCGCGGTACCACACGCCGTTCAGGTTGGAATGAGCGCAGGAGTTGTACCACCATCCTCCCTTCTGGTAGTGGGCACAGTTTCCTGGACACACAAGGACTCAGATCAGAACATCTGGTGTGGAAGAGTTCTGGTCCACTGCTGGTTCTAAATCAGGCAGGTGACTTATTGGAGTATAGTGAACATTGTTCCAGTTTAGAATATCATTTTGGTACTGGTATATATGCTAACAGGATGCTAGACTTTTATATTATTGAGTTAAAACCGTTTACAGAACCAGTTTCTCTAAGTGGACACCCACCATCAGTTTAGCTGCGTTCTGTTTTCCTACGGTCCACTCACCGGTGTAAACGTCGCGGTCCCTGTCCAGCGTGGTAAACTGCTTGGCGTTGTGCCAGGTAAGAGAGTCCCCAGCGTTTCCGTGGTAGCGGCCCACTCGCAGCCGGTAGAAGTCGGCCTCAGCCTCGACGCGGAAGCTGGCGTACTCGGCAAAGGTCTTGCGTCCGGACCAGTCTTCTAGGGTCACCAGCAGCTTGTAGTTGGCCTGGTTGGTCAGCCAGTAGATGTTCTCCAGTCCTAGCCAGTATTCACCATCAATGTTTCCGAAGCCTTGCTGTCAGGGCAGAAACACATTCAGTCCCACTATGCCGAACAGATGACATCAAATCCACAAGCAGTAATGTTATTCCTTTAATGTCCTGCTCAGCCGTTTGGTTGAGCATTTGAGTCTCTGTTTTTTATTAAATGTGAGTAAACCTGCAAATAATCTGAGCCAGTAGCAGCATGTATATGCTAAAGACTAAGGGGCCAGGGACGGAGCCCTGGTGCACACCATGGGTCAAAGGGACGAGGAGGAGGAGGAGGAGGAGGAGGAGGAGGCTGAAGGAGTCCTATTCAATCAATCCCAAAGAAATAAAACATGCAAAGAATGAATTTTTTTTCCAGGATAATATTTCTTGGAAAAAAAGGACATTAAAGGGTTATTTCAAAATTCATAATAATCCCTTTTTTCCCCCTCCCTCCTCTCTTGGATACACTCGTGGATTTTTAAGAATGAACCACCCATGTTTTGGACATATTTGTGAAAGACTGCGATGATGTCAGAGCCAGACGCCAAGTCTAAATCCCTGCTTATAATTACTGGACACATGGATCCAATCAGAGCGGCGTCCTCGTCCGGCCATGTGCTTCACCAAACCTCCAACCCTCCAGGGAGGATTCACGAGAGTTTCTTTAAATGGTGATTCATTTTCTTCTTGTCTTTACGGGAAAGGCCTGACCGATCGAATCCCTCAGGTCACTACGTCTGGCAAGAATAAGTTCCTCGTGTTCACACTCAACGTGAAGCAAATCTCTCCTGTGGTTTATTAATGCAAAGCTTTTTTTGTGCACGATGAAGAAAACACGTCAAAAAAGACGCGTCCTTGAGTTTTGTGGTCTGAGCCAAGACCAGGGAACGAGCTGCTGCTCCGCTATGGAGGCAAAGCTGGGGAGCATAGCTGGGGCTTCTACAATAAACAATCAGACGTGTTGATCCTTTGATCCGTCTCCTCTACACAACATGAGAGGGATGTCTGCGGCTGTGAGAACACAGGGTTACTGTCATCGATTGTGTCCATCTGTACTCCTTCATTGTCTGGAGCAGATCTCCTAAACTAGACGTTCTTCACCAGGCTAGCAAGTCCGATTGATTTTTCGGATCACAACGGCACCAATTCACGAACTGGAATTTCAATCTGCGGTAGTTGGTACCACCTAAAGAGGTCAAAAGAACAACAGGTGAACGAACCGGTGGTGCCCAAGGCACCACAACGATTCATTTTGGGCTTGAAGGTTGTTGCTCACTATGTTTGTGTTGTTGATTCATTCTGGTTCTGAGGAAAGGTGTTGGGACACATCCATACATCGCAGAGATGTTCGTGCGGCAAAAGGGGGGCCGACACTATATCAAAACAGGGGTTTTAATGTTATGGCTGGTCAGACTATTTTGGTGTTGGGTAAGCTTTGGAGCGAGGGAGGATGATGGAGGTGTGGCGAAGGTGGATGGGTTCAGATAGCTGACCGACAGTGTAGGGAAATGAAGAAGTTGGTTGTGATATGTGGAGGAGGGGTGGAGGAGAGTCTCAGTAGTGATTCGTAGCTGGACGTTCACGAGTTAAAAGAGTTAAAAGGGAATGTGTCCTCTTTTTTATTTTGACTTTTCTACATTATAAGTTTGTGTTGTTTCCATGTAAACAGATTGTTTAGGTGCCTTTGAAGTGCCACTATATAAAGTACAGATTGTATAAAACATTTTATTATAAAACATAACAGTGACTAAAGATAATAGTGCTGATGTCATCCTTACAAGATCTAGTTTTTACATTTTAATGTATTCCTTTCAATAGATGGAACATAATTTTTAACTATATATAATAATAATATATCACTATGTTTGTGTTAAAAATAGTTATGGTAAGTATAGAGAGCTAGCTGAGCTAGCTTGTTTCCAAGAGACTTGGTGGAAAGGCAGCAAGGCTAGAAGCACTGGAGGAGGCTACAAACTTTTATCAGTGCGTGGATGGGAGGAGAATGGGGTTGGGGTGATTCTGAAGGAGGTGTTTGTGAAGAGTGTTCTAGAGGTGAAGAGAGTTTCTGACAGAGTGATGAAGATAGAAGTATGAAGATAGAAGTTGGAGGTGTGAGATGTTGTCAGCGCTTCTGACCCAGAAGCTGGTTGTGAGTTGTAAGAGAAAGAGGATCTCTGGAGTGAGTTGTATGAAGTGATGGAGAGTAACTGATGGAGCAGACTTCAATGGGCATGTTGGTGAAGAGATGAGGAGGTGAAGGGCAGCCATGGAGTTAAGGACAGGAACACGGAAGGTCAGATGGTGTGTCAGTGGTATATGTTGTGAAAAAGATGGAAATGGCTGTAGTGAAGAAGTCTTTCCAGAGGAGGGTAGTGTTTAGCATGACTCTGCTGGTACAAAGGAGGAACAGAGCAAAAGTTAGAGCAGGGAATGAAAAGGTGGAAGCTGAGGAAGGAAGGCTACAGTGTGAACAGGAAGGAAGCTACTCCTTCCTGGAAGTACCTTCCTTCATGGGTCCAGAAGGAACACTGGGAAAGAGTGGTGGAAAGGTAGCCTAAGAACAGACTTGACCATTTATTAACAGCAGTATGTAGTCTAACCAAGAAAGAGTTCTACAGATGAGTGCTGATGGAGGAGGATAGAGGAGGCCAGAAACAGTTGCATTGTGGATTTAGTTTCGGCGTAAGACCGAGGGCTGAGGGAGGAATTGTAGGATTGCATTAGGAAGTCTGGAGTAACAGAGATTTATTATTGAGCGGTACAAGATATGTATGAGAACAGCATGAGAGCGGTGAGCTGTGGAGTAGAAGTGACAGATTGGTTGAAGGTGGAGGTGGGACTGCACCAAGGATCAGCTCTGAGGCCCTTCTTGTTTGCTGTGGTGATGGACAGGCTGACATATGAGGTCACACAGGAGTCTCCATTTACTGTGATGTTTGCAGATGACATTGTGGTCTGTAGTGGGTGCAGAGAGCAGGTGGAGGAAAATTTGGAGATTTGGAGGATTGTGCCAGAGAGAAGGAGAATGAAGGTCAGTGGCGGCAAGATAGAATGCATGTGTGGAGGAAGGAGGAACAGAAAAAAGTGGAATGTGAAAGTTGTAGAAGTGAGTGCAGGCAGAGTGGAGTGGTTGGAGATGGGTGTGAGGAGTTATCTGTGACAGGAAAGCAGCAGCAGGAATGAAGGGAAAGGTTTACAAGATGGAGGTTTGAGCAGTTCTGCTGGATGGTTTAGAGACGTTGGCTCTGACTAAAAGACAGGAGGCAGATATGAAGATGTTCAGATGTTCTCTTGGAGTGAGGAGGATGGACAGGTAGAAAGGAGACATCAGAGGGACAGTCCAGGTTAGACGTCCTGGACACAAAGTCAGAGAGGAAAGATTGAGATGATTTGGACCCGTGAAGAGGAGGGTTAATGAATCTACTGGTGGAAGGATGCTGGAGGTGGAGCTGCAGGAGAAGAAGGGGAAGACCAAAGAGCAGGTTTCTGGATGTGGTGAGAGAGGACTACTAATTTGTTGATGCTCAGGGAAAATTGCCATGGACAGGACAAGATGGATACAAATAATCTGCTGTGAACAGCCGAAAGAAGAATAAGAACGTTGTTTTTATTTGTGTGTAATCTGCTGAAGATAAAACATTTTTCTGTCAACTTTGAAAAAGAGCTTAGTATCTACAGAGGGAGTGGGCCCTCTTCCAGGAAGTCTAATCAAAGATCCCCAACATTACCTTGTACGCCTCCCAGTTCCTAAAGAAGTTGATGGCGCCATCCTGGCGTCTCTGAATGACTGTCCATCCACCGGGGTCGTGTCTGTGGTCACACCAGACCTGCATAAGTCGGTTGGCGTTGTCTGGTTTCAGGAGATACATCCCACTGGTGGTGTGTCCGTCCTCCAGGGCAGCCAAACAGTCTCTGAAAGGGCCTGTGGAAGAGGCCCGATGCTGGGTGAGAAAGCCTAACTGTATTCTGTGTACTGGCTTTCATATTCACCAAAGTGCTGTCCTCATCATCATCATCATTATAACTCGAACAACATGTTCATCGAATCAAATATGAAAAACATGTGGACAGACGGCTCCTGGAAAATGAAGTCATTGTTGACCATGTGTTGTGTCGGCCAAATATCACAAATGCTTTCCAACGTGTGATGCTGAACAGCCGTAGTACTGCGAGAAAAACTATTATTTCCTGGTAACCACATGAAAACACAGAAACAACACATTTTGGCTAATAGTTCATTCCCACAAGGAGGACTAAGGATTTTCAGTGAAACCTCCAATTTAGCAGATCTCATTTTAGTTGAAGGGTGAAAACATCTGGTTGAGCAGACAGTTGCGAAACGTTTGGACGGTATTGAGTATTCATACTCAATACCGTAGTTTTTCAGCAGGACAACCCTTCCAGGTTATGCAAGGGCTTTTTATGCGAGAAGCAGAATGAAGAAGTGTTGCACCACATGGCCTGGCCTTTATCATCACTCCACTTAGACCCAACTGAGATGGTTTGGGTGAGTTGGACCGCAGCGCGAACAAGAGTCCAATGTTTACTTGAACTCCTTCAACACTGCTAAAAAACCCTTCCAGACCGCATGATGCCGGTGGAGGGAGATCTTTGTATGTGCTTACTCCAGTTGCGTCAGTTCATTGTTCGGATCCCGTCAGCATTGCTCTATAATGCGTTGACAAATACGAATGATGAAAATGAAGGAGAAGAAATGATATTGAATTAGAAGGTGTGTCCAAAATGTGGTTGTGCCGGGTTCACGCGCCACAGTTCTGGCCTACTTTTAACAGCAACTGGTCATTGCCTACAAATTCCCTATATTATGCCTGAATGTTGAAGCCACCAATCGGGTCTTTAAGGGTGACGGTAGACACTAGACCCAGAGATAAAGAACTAAGACTTGTTGAAATGTGGCAACAATACCCCTCAAGTACTCTCTGAAGTCGGCCTCCTCTTCCTGACCTCCAGTAATGGGTCCACAATCGTTCTTTTCCCCTTTTATCTTAGCATTACCCAGAGTGCCCCCATAGCCTTGATGTATATGCCTCCTCTTCAGCGTCCAATGGCTTAGCGGGACCAAGTGGTTGGAGTCAAAATGGTCGGGTGGTTTCCAGTGTTCCCGGCCAAGAAACGAACACACACCAAATTCATGGCACCTAATCCAATCTGTGAATCTTGAAAGACCATCAAGGAAAACAAAAAATATTATGTATAGTCTGAAGACCTTCAGGTCTACACAAGGTGGTTTGATTCTAAATGACAAAGTGTCCTTGAGCAAGACACAGAACAAGACACAGAACCCCAATTTGCTGCCAATGACATTTCCAGTTGTCCTTGCATGGTCGCCTCTGCCACCACTTAATCAGTGGGTGAATGCCAACTCGTGTTGTAAAGCGTTTTGAGTGATTACAGACTAGAAAGAGAGAGTCAACACAGGCTGGACTGGTTAGTAAGTGGGGACTCATGACGATATTAAGTGAAATGTTGACTTTGGTAGCAGCAGCAGCAGTAATCAAACAAAAGGCACTGTTGTTATCGTTTGTATGAGTGGTCTCAGTCGGTAGGATAATGTTACCCCCAGCTTTGTTATATAATGTGACCATTATATTATAAGAGTCTGTTGAAAACAGAAGTAAAGTCTCTTACTTACCAGAAGGCTCCTTTGTGAAGCTTTTGGTAGCACTCGGCATTGTGGGCAATGGAGGTGGTAAAGCCTTGGCATTTTGGTCATTCTGTATCTCATTGGTCATGGGGTTGCTGGTATGCCGGCTGAATGGCGGGGGATGGAAGGGTCTGTAG
The DNA here is from genome assembly GCA_037951165.1 of Lophius americanus. Taxonomy (NCBI): domain Eukaryota; kingdom Metazoa; phylum Chordata; class Actinopteri; order Lophiiformes; family Lophiidae; genus Lophius; species Lophius americanus. Next base: position 1,416,135 of record JBBDHG010000259.1, on the reverse strand, counting down.
CCCCCAGGAGACAACACCGGCTTATGGAGAGAAGGCTGAGCGACTGGGGGTCGCTGTGGATGGACTGGACGGCTCCTCTCCTGCACCACACTGGACAAGGTTCCCCCCCGCTTACAGTGCTCCTCCAGCTGCACCAGGAGGGCGCTCTGGTTGCTTGCAAGTGCTGACAAATGCTGATACTTATGTTCCAGGTCCCGGTAGTGTGCCGTTAGTTTCACCATCTCATTTGTCTGGTTGAGCAAGCGGGTTTCCAGCTGTGACGCCTCTAGAGCATTGTCTCGTTTGCGGATTATCTCATGCAGCAGCTGCATGTAGAGCTGCGTAACTCTGGAGTTCATGTTGCGACTCTCTTTTCGCAGTAGCTTGACTTCATTGACCAAGCCCCCATCTACCTCCACCAACTGTTGCATTGCTTCAATCTGCTGTCGCTGCTTCTGCAGCTCGCTGTTGAGAAGCTCCAGTTCCCGTTTGCTGACCCCATTCCCGAGCTCGGCGTCGGGCTCCTTGGAGTTCACGCAGATGGCCCCGTTGTTTTTCTGCTGGGGGACAATGAAGGTGTAGGCGCATTTGTCCGTTTGGGGAGCACTGCGATCCCCCATGGCACGTTTCTGTCGTTTCGGCGCATAAATAAACTCTCTCTCAAGGATCTCATCACTGTTCCTGATTTCCTGTGTGCTTCCCTGGAGACGGTGTCCAGAGAGCATCAGGATCAGCAACTGAACCACCACAGGGAGGATCATAGCACAGTCCTCCAGCCTCTGAGCCAAGGCGATTCTGGAAAAAAGGCAGAGAGCATCAATTAATGCCTATTATTTCACAAAAATAAAGTTTTTTGTTTTTTTAAATTACCCTAGAAAAAGCTTTTTATAGCTACACAGTTGGCTGGTTCTCTTCCATTTAGATCTTCATTTTGTGCTGCCATGTTTGTACAGTGTCTTATTTAGTTATTAGTTTATTTGTAACTACAAGTACAGAAAGACATCTGCACAATCATAGTCGGAAGTACCGTACTTTGCTGGCTAACTATTTTCCACTCGGGTAGAAAAGGTGCAAGACGATCCCCTCGCAGGGTTTCTCTTTCATTTCCTTCGCAACGGTCCGCCACAACCATCTCTGGGTCGGCTAGGAAAGGTTCAGGGGAGCAGAGGTAGCTCGCAACTCCAAACACAAACTTAATAGCTGACCTGCCTGGACCTCCCAGTGATCGCTTCTCCTCATACCCCCTCTCCTCCAGGAAAGAGGGAGAAGAGTTCAAGGTTTTCATGTTAAATGTTGATACTTATCAATATTCAGTGCAGACAACATTTGCTACAATGTCTGAATTCAAAATACAAAACTGACCAGGTTGATGGTTGAAGTAGGGAGTGTCTAATAACTCTTATTTTGTTTCTTAAGTTGGGTATAAACTGTACGATTGGATTCCATTTATGACCCGATATCTGAGCCTGTCTATTTCTTAGATTTGGGCCGAATTTCAGGATTTATCAGGCATTGTTTTCCGCGCAGGGCACAATGACCGGTCGGCTGCTCGGAAACCTTTTTGGTTGGCCTTTGCCAGGCTTTTCACAGTTGAGGCAGAGCCATGAGTCAATTCCCCCGTGGTCAGCGTCTTTGTTTCTCACTGCACATGTGCGGTGGAAGTGGAAAATAGAGCGACACGATGCTTCATGTGGATAATGAATTAAGTATTCATAAGGAGTAAATGCAGTTTGTTCCTGGTAGCATCTGAAAGCTAGGAAGAATAGGAACGTTTCTTAGCCGTCATATTAGTGTTGGCTATCCTGATACGCTTTTTATAGTAAAATGTTGCTGGCTTACCTCCGATTCTCTCTGCAAAATGGAGCAGCCATACCCTCCACCTTGTCCCAGTAACCTATGAGTCCATAAACGCCAACACCTCTTTTTTTTTTTGTTTAGAGGCTTCGGCACACAGTTTTGACGACTTTGTCGTCGCTACAACTCTGTGATTAACATTGTGGTTCTCTGATGATGTCATCAAAGTAGACAGGCAGCTGAATCCACCACGTGTGATACAGGTAACTACAGAAGCTCACGAGTCGACTGCTTGTAGTTCACCGCCATTTTTCCCCGGACATCACATGACTAATAAGTATTATTATTATTATTATTATTATTAATAGCTCCTGTGCAGTCTTTGTACAACATGGCCGTCCATCATGATGGAGCTGCTCGTGTAAAGGACACATTATCAGTTGTACCTCAGAATCTTTGTGTGTTTCGGCCTTTTAATCACTCAAACACAGAATGATCAGTCCCTTTACTCTTCGGGCCAACTGGAGTCTTCGCTCCTCATCCATCACCACTGGCTCCAACTGTCTGCAGTCTTAGATTCCCAGTTGCTTAACACGCCAAGGATTTTCTCATAAAACTCTATCAGCAACCTTAAGCGCATACCGCCACTTATCTCATTTGCCTCATCGACACCATCCTCCCAGGGTACTGACAGTTCCTAAAGAAGACAGTGCCCAGAGTGTTGGCCCGTTGGACCAGGTCTTGGTTGGAGGTGTTGTGAGTATTACTGATGGTATTAAAGCCAGTCCCTGGCTCCTTCCAGCTGTCCAATCCCGGTCAGTGGAGGAGGCTATCCTTGTCCTTGTTCCCCTTCTTGTCGAAATTGTGTTTTTGGAACGGCTCTCGATGTTCTGGGCTGGGGGAAGCATTAGTAGCAGTTCTCGTAGACGTCACTGCTTCATTTCAGAGTTTTATTGCGCCTTAAGGTGTACCTGCCTTGGGAAAAACTCACTTTACATACTTTGAGAATGTACCTAAGCACAGGGGCCGTGATGGTTTCTCACCCAACCACTGGTTTAAGCTGGTTTAGTTGTTCCTGCATAAACTCAATAATCAGCTTCAACCGTTTTATTGTGCAGTGATCAGTGATGGAAAATGTATTATAATACTTTAAGTGTTTTCCATAAAGCATTATGATGTGTTTAGAGGCGTGTCCGTTTTAGAGATAAGTGGACTAAGAGCTTGTTTTCAGTCTGTTTTTAATCTTCGGTTGGGCTGTATTCCCTCTACCCTTGATCTCATTCAGCTTGCGGGTCAATTGCGTCGTAAAGTTGTGGTTGTGGAAACTGGATGGACAATACACGAAGCCCCTGAGAGAGGTTTTTGTAGGAAGCATTGAAGAGACATTGTATTTTCATTAGTTGTTGAGCTGCAGGAAAGTAAATAGAGAATCTCAAACTGAGAGTTTACATGAGAGTTTACAATCTGGGGGGGGGTTCCCGGTGCTGTGGAAAACATCGTATCTTGTTCCAGTACCCAAAGTAAGGCGTACAAACTGTTGGCTCTCCATTCACATATGATGCAAGGCCCTGGAGCGGCTGTTTCTGCGCCATCAGAAACCACAGCTTGGACCTACTCTGGACCCACTCTAGACTCCCTACAGTTTCTACCAGGACCGTGTTAGAGTGGATGATGCCATTCTTTACTACGTATTTTGATTTTCGAGTGTATTCGGCACCAATCAATCCCCGTTCCTGGAAGACGAGCTCGATGGGATGGGGTTGGATCTGTCCTTCACATCCTGGATTATGGACCACCTGACAGAATGACCACAGCTTGTCAGGATGGGAAAGTATGTCCCGGGTCCACTGGTGTGGAGACGGACTCTTCTGGCTTAAATGCAACTCTGAGTCCCGTCATATCCAGAAATACTCGGATGACACGGCTTTTGTGGCGTGTAACAGGAAAGGACCAGAAGGGGAGTACAGGGACCTGATGGCGGGCCTTTAATGACTGGAGAACCAAGAACTGCCTCTATCGGACTCTGTCCAAGACAGAGGGGATGGTCATCAGCTTCTGCAGGACGAGGCCCACCCATCCACTTCTCTAGATCTGAGGAGAGGCCTACCTTTGTGGACACTTTGACTGAAAACTGGACCGGTCTCACTACTGATGCCATCCACCGTAAAGACCAGAGCCAAGTCTTTCCTCCGGAGGCTCAGGTCCTTTGATGCCGCACATGTTTTACATTTGTACGATTATTCATCTGCCACACAGGAACTAGTTCTGTTCATGTGTTTGTTTGCAGCTTGTTTCTATTAACGCTGTCTTGAAAAAGAGATGGACGTTTTTCTGATTCTTAGAAATTAATGTCAAGTCAATTTATTTGTACGGCCCAAACTCACAAATCCCAATTTGTCCTCGATGGGCTTTAAAATCCGGACATGATGCAACCTCCTCTGTTGTTAGACCCTGTTGTTTTCATGAAGGGAGCAATGTGGAGCTGGCAATATTTGTTTGCCATTTGCCGTATTTGTTGTTGGGCCTTTTGCATTTTCAGGTTGAAGTGGCAGAAACATGACAAAAACGCTTCACCTCTAAAAAAAAATAATAATAATAATAATAATCAAGAAGATGATAATGAATAAGTTGTTTCTGGGGAAAAAAGAGCAACAGAGGTGGCAACCTGCCCTTTAAAGAAGGGAGACATTTAGTCGCAACTCATGAAACCATTGAGAAGTAAATGATGGGGTTTTCACGATCCGTCTAAGGGATTCAAATGGGATGTGGAGGTACAGCTGCAGGCTGTGGGAGTGTTTGCTCCACCGCCATTCCATTGTGGAATTGTGACGCCACCAGCTGCAGGGCTATTTGTGAATGTTTGTTGTCAAAGACTTAACAGCAACCCCGGTCTGGATCGCGTTGCTTCCTGATTGCGCGACCTCTCCTGCACCCTGCGATTGTCTTTTGCCATATGAGTTATATCCCGCCGGGCGGTGCCAGAACTTTCTTCTAAATGGTTTGGCGAGTAGGGACCTCATGATTTCCCTTCCCTTGGGTGTGATATAAGTTGCAATCTGGAACTTCACCACTAGATGCCACTAAAGACAGCGGCGCTCCTCCTCTGACAGACTCCTGCAGCTCTGCTGTCACAAGGACCGTTTTAGCGGGATGACCTCACTGAGAATCAATATTAAATAAATATTATAATATAAAAGTTTTGCAAAGAGTTTGTATTCATCAATCAGACACCTAATAGGGTGAAACTCTGTTACACGCAAATGTAGCACATCGCTAACGCAAATTATCTCTCCGACCTTAAAACATCGAGACAGCAGCGTACATGTTTCGTACAGCGTGGACAGTGTTTGCGATAAGAACTGAACAAAGACTCTTTAGCACAGATGTCGATGGTTAGCATAGCAACACCGCTTTCCTGCGTTTTTGTTTATGCGGGTATTGACTTAAATGCTGGTGTTAGCAACAATTTATAGCTAAAAAACAACAAAAGTGTAGTTCCTGTTTCAATTGGTCGATTCATACGCACCACATTTTTGACTACTGATTCCATAAATAGAAGTTCCATACCGAAAGGATTTGTTCGTCCGAGACCCAAAGTCATGACATCATTACGATTAATTGCATTTCCAATAATACCTTATTTCCAAATTTTATATTTGACGGACAGTTTTTTTTTTTTTTTTTACGCGTTTGGACCCAAAACGTTTTAACAGATTTCAATGAAGTTTTCAGGAAATGTGGCATCCGTGGAGGGGAACGGATGAATTTGATTATAGTCCAGAAGGCACAAGGTGACGAAATAACAACTTTATTCTCGTAAAAGAACGATTCTATTCTCAAAAAAATTAAGAAGTGATTCTTTTAAAATTCCCACCGTTTCCCGTTCTTCTGATTCTTCTGATTAAGTATCAAATGCCTATAATTTAAATATTTTCTATTTTCGAAATCCTGATCATGAAGGCGTTATTGATGTCAGAGTACAGCTCTAAACGTAGTGGAAAGTAAATAAGGTAAACTTGAGTGGATAATATGAATCTAGTGTTTGACGAGGCACTGAGGATGAAGAAGATGTCGTCAAGACCTCTGATGAAGTTTGACTTTAGATGATTTCTGTGCTTAATTCATTTCTTCAGTTCTCCAGTTGTGGACGAGAAGAAAAGCCAGAGACATTTCCTGACGTTTCTACCATGAAACATTTAACGGGTTCCTAGTAAACCTGTATGAATAAACGTATTTATACTAAAGAGGTGGAATACAGGTTGATTATTCTAAGCTGTGTGTATATATATATAAACAGAGAGATATATACATACATACGTATATGTATATATATATATATGTATATATTGTGTGTGTATATATATATATATGTGTATATATGTGTACACGTATATATATGTGTGTATATATGTGTCTATATATGTATATTATAAATGAAATGTATCATTATTATTATATATATGTATATATATATATATATATGTGTATATATTTTTATGTATATAGATCTGGGCAGTGTCCTTTTCAAAGCTCACTTCTTCCTGGTTCATTATGTTGGTAGACATTCATAAATAATCAAAGACAAACTTCTAAATCGTGACCACTGATGAACTGTGGTGGTAACGTTCCGTGTTTTTTCCCTCTCATCTTCCTTAAATGCTGTGGAAAAGCGCAGACAAAGGAAGGAGCTGAAGAGTAAGAGTATGGAGGGAATCCTCCGTCCGTCTTTGTCTTTAATGTCGAGCATTAACAGGTGATTTTTAGCAGACGTGTGAGTTTGTGTTAAAGTCTGAGTGATGCTGCAGCATCCACACACCCACTCAGGATTCAGTTTCACCTCCTTCAAATAATGACAAACTCCCATCAGGCAGACCCACTCACCACTTGGCGTCGTCTAAATATCCACTGGCTGTCTTGCGAGTTGTCCTCCCAAGTCCTCATCAGTCGCTCGGTCCACCTGTCCTCCGTGTTTCCTCGCTCTCCTTCTCAGTGAAAGTCAGGCATGTTACTTCCTTTACCTGCTTGTCCGGATCGGTTTCCCAGAGAGACGACGGAGAAAGTCTTCCAGGTGTGGCCGCCCCGCCGCACAGGAGGAGGTTCCAGTCACTCGGCACCGACAAACAGCCGAAGCTCCGCTGCTGCAGCTTCATTCATCTGCAGCAGACAAAGATCTCCACCTTTGTCGACGCTCCTCCGCCTCTTCCTCCCAGAAACCTCCCTGCTCCTCCGGCGCCAGCAAACGGGCCACCGATTGTAAATGGAAGTAATTAAGCTGTGATGGGCAGCGACACCCCTTTCCCCTCCCCTCGACAGCAGGGACATCCTACCTCCCCTCCCACCTCAACTCTTGCCCCCTGCAGCCCCCCCCCTCCTTCAGCCCTCATCCACACGGCCCTCCTCTTTTTCCTTGGCCCTCCTGCAGCCGGTCCAGGAGCCGCTCTCTGGAGACGTCTGGAAGGCTGACCGGCCCCACGCGTCAGAAGCTCCATGGATTGGCGGCGAGGCTCTGAGCCTGTGGGGGTTGACCCCCTCACACTCAGAGGGGGGCAGCTGGGAAAGAGAGGTGTTTACTGCCCCCTTCAGTGGAGGGGGTCTTCACTCTTCCAAAGCCTCATCCTAACTTCTATAATCCTGGACGGCGGTTGAGAAAAAGTCCAGGCTCAGACGATAAGCTGTGAAAAAACCCCGACCTCTCAGATGATTTTCCAAAAAGCAGAGGTGGAGGAGCTCGGCTAGACTCTTGTTGTGTTGTCATAGCAACAGCTGGTTACGTCACTCTCCACAAACATTTTACAACAACAAATACTCACTGACTCGTTGTAATCCCTTTTATTTTATGAGCCGCGCTCACAAACCCAACAATCGCACATTTTATCCGTCAATTTAAAAAAAAAAAAAAAAAGTTGTAAATTGATTTATTTGTTCCTTTATTTTATTGTTGTTATTTTTCTTTTACAACCGCGTATTTACAGCTATCACACACACACACACAGGAATGTCTCATCTGTTCATAATAATAATGATACTCATTAGGGATCAATTCAATCAAACTTTATTCACATTTTATTTTTTTTTCGTGCTTTACAGCATTAAAACAATCCCCCCCTCATTTAAGACCCCCCCTAATCCATCATCAGCCCCCTCCACACATAAAGGCTAAAGCAATTACAAAAAAAGTTTCAAGAGTCCACCTCGCCAAATTGTGATATCACAGCTCAAAAGGGCTTATTATTTTATTCTATTTTAAACGCCGCAAAACATCTAACGTCCCGAAAAAGTAATCGCCACCAGGATACGCCGAGACCTACCTCTGGCTTTAATTTCACGCAAATCCGTCCATTAGTTTTACCTTAATCGACAAAAAAAGACTGGAGAGAAAACATCTTCCTTTCTTGTCGTAGGTAATCGGAGACAACAAATCTAGAACATAAGGTCACTAGAAAAGTGGATCTTAACGGGTTGTACCATCTAATTGGTCATGGGAACGGAGTGACCATAAGGACCAGGGGACTAGCTGGGGAGTCATTTGGCCGCCAGCGTCATCAGGATGTTGGTGGATACGGTTATAAACACTGGGTAAACGATGGTGACCTCTTGCGTCCATTTTTAAACGGTGATCGTCAATTCAATCCCCCAAAGGGAACATGTTGACACGGAATTTAAGCACCGACATGCATCGGGTTGAAACCTCCCTCGGAGCACATTCAGATGCAACCGAGCGTGAAACCAGAACCATGACTCATCGCGTCTTTGTTTGGACTTTTTCCTGTACGCTGCTCAATCAAAAGAGTTCCTGGGGCTTCTCATAATGGTTTTAGCATGCCATGCTAATCGTGTCCTGTTCCGTTCCGGGTCCCGCGAAAGAGGACGTGTCCCGGTCTGAGTCTGGTCTCCAGTCTCTGTTTCCTCTCTTCATCCAGACCGTCTGCTCTGATTGGCCTGTGAATGACCTTCAGCGAACGCCGCGGCTGCTAGGAAGGAGTTAGTCAGGCGAACGTTTCACTTGTCGTCTCGTCATTGTCGAGGAAACAAACATCAGCGACCTGAACTTTCTCATCCAAACGTGTCTCCATCTGGTGGAACACACAGGCCTGTTGTGTGTGGATACACTACTCTACCATAACATTACAACCAGCTGCCTCATACGGTCTACTGTACCACATCCGTGTGATGTCACCGTGTTCTGACCCAAACCTTTTCATCACTTTATGCTACAGTAGCTCTTCTGTGGGATCAGACAAAACAAGCTAGTCTTCACTCCGCAAGCCCGTCTTGACCCTGTCACTTGCTACCTCTAAACTAACTATGTATAAACTATAAAAATCACAATGGGTAATGTATTTTAAGTGCTCTTATTTTGAAGGATTAGAGGGGAAGTAACGAGGCTGGTCGGCATTGTTTATGTCTTCTTGACCGGTTGAAATAAAAGTAACCGCCGTGAGTTTCTTAAACCATTATATGACATTTCAAAAGTGAAAATAATCATTTGTAATCCTCGTTCAGTCCATTATATCTTATATTTTATATGTCGGCTTTGTTCAAGCACTTCAGGGCTTGTGGTTCCCGCTAGCTTTAGCCGCTCTGCTAACGTAAGCTCCTCAGCTTGCTGTGCACCTCTACTTCCTACCTTTTGGTAACTTCTTCCACCTTTTGGTAACATTTAATTTGCAGGAGTTCAATCGGGGGGGATTGCTTGTACAACGCAGGGGATTGGGGGCTCTTTGGGGATATACTCTTGCCAAGGGGAGTTCTTTGAGAGCGGAGAAAGATGTGACACACAGCAGAGAATGTCAACAACTAGAGAGAAAATAAGTCAGAATACATTTTATTCAGTATCATATTGATGATATCTGGTGGAGTCCATGTGGACCCTGCAGAACTTTTTTGGTTGTAAAAGTTGGACACACAATATCAGGCGGGTGGTTTAGAGGTTGTTGCCGATGTACTTATGTATTTTTTTCCACCTACGGCTGATGGTCTGTACAAACTCTCAAACCAACTAACTGGACGGAGATGTTTCCATGATTTCATGTTGACTTTGCTGCTCAGGCTCCGAGTCAGTGAAACAGTACAGACCCCATCTTTGTAGCCAGAACACAAGTGTGTGTGTGTGTGTGTGTGTGTGTGTGTGTGTGTGTGTGTGTGAAGAAGCATGTGTATTTGTGAGATGGGAGTGTATCTATCGGCGCTCTGACGCGCTGATTTCAGAAATGCTGAGGTTCTACTCTCTGCAGTTTGTCTGTGAACCACAGAAAGTGTTTCAGGAAGTTTCCGCCTTCAAACTTTAAGTTTTTTAAACATTAAAGAACAAACACTAAAAGGGAAATCCTAAGCTAGAGTGTGATCTTCTTGATAAATGAACAAAATTGACATCTATTCTGCTTCTTGACAAACCCAATCACCATGGGGGCGTGTCAATAATTCACAGCCCCTCCCCCTTTTCTTTTCCTTTGCTTTCTTGGGCGGGTGATCCGGATCAATGTGTTGTCAGAACCCCGTTTACACAGCATTGGTCCTGGTTCTGCCTTGTTCTATACAAAAACAATGGAGGCGTAGGTTGAACATCGTTAAACATCCGATTTGAGCAGCGCTTTCTATAAATGAATTAACGCAGCACTGCGTACATTCCCTATATATTTATTTCTCTTTGAGTTAGCTGCTAACAGCTACTAGCTGCTAACTGCTACAAGCTGCTGTCACTACTGCATGATTCTAAGTCTTCAAGTCTTCTGAGCTGTGTATCAAATCCATCAAAACAACACAGTTCTGTCCTGCCTCAGCGCTGTACGTTTACACAGACGTACTTTCACCTCTGTTACTACATCTACTGCTGTCTCAGCGGTGGAATAACTCCAAACCCCCCCACTGAACCTCCATTTGAAGAGGCTTTGCTAATGGGGCCATCAGTTTAGGGATGTCGCTTATTTGTCGTTTTTTCTTTTTTTGTTTCCCCCTCCATCCTGATAAGATCTGATTTGATGAATCCGCCCAGCCTTGACCTTTGACCCAAAGAGGACACATGTAACAACTTCACGTGTCCAACTTAAGCAGAGTAAAAGCACTAATGAGCATTGAGCGCTTGTGCAGACGCCCTCGCTGGGCTTCGGCTGGAAAGGCTTTTCACTTCACTGGTTACGGCTTTGTTTGGCGAACGAGCAATTTGTAGCTACGAGTTAGAAAACAGCAAACGGGTGTTAGCTGTCGGGGGGGGTGGGGTACTCCTCATTAGGTGGGTTTTTCAGAAAAGTGAGAAAAGTGAACCCGCCTAGTGAAGCAGCGGCGAGGATTGGATCAGTGCCAGATGCGCTGCTGACTGTTTTTGCCTCCGGCACCCATTTATCACCCTCTCAGCGTGACGGCAACAGGCCAAGAGTCTCTAACCCCTGCTCCTTGACCTCTGACCTCTCTAATGCCTGATGCCTGTCTCTACTTTGTGCCACTGAAGATATTTATCGCTGCTGACGCGGATCAACGCCAGCGTGTTTGTCTTTGCGGGTCAGTACATCTGTTTGTTAGCTCTCACTGACAGCGGATGGGTTTGTGACACTAATAGAGTGAGATGCCCCGCCCCCTTCTTTCTCTCCTTATCTGCTGTTAAGGGAACTGCAAGGATGAAGTTCTTTCAAATAAAAATAGAACATAAAAATAAGTAAAAAGGGACTGTGACCTCACGCATCAGGGGCGGAGCTAGACTCTCTGCACTGAAGGGGCAAAGTCTTATTGACGGCCCCCTGCTAATAATAGTGTCAGATGTAGCTTTTCTTGTACATAAAGCAAGTTCTTTAGAAATATAGACTAAACACAGCGATGCTTGGACTATCAGTTCTCTCTGCTCAGGTGCAGAACCACGGATAGCGCTGCAGCTACAAGCTCCTGACAGCCACACCCCCCCCGACCACATAAACATCAAACAGCCACACCTGACCGAAATAAGCCCATCTCAGCCCCACCTGACCACCATAAGTAGCACTGTCTGAGGTTCTGTAGCAGCTGAGCACTGGTCGCGTGAATCTGGGCCCGTTATTATCTTGTTTTCATGCTAAAGGCTTAAACAAATGGGGGGGGAACAATAAAAGCATCTGCCGTGACAAAGCAGACACCGTATCCTACCAACGCCTACAGGACTTAAGGGTCCCTAACCGACCCATTACCTCCTCTGGGAGGAAGATGTTAGCGGGGGGTGACGGCTGCTCCCGTGTAAACCCACCCAGTGAGACGGTCTCACCTGTTACCTGTGGGATCTGTTCTAAGCTTTCATCTGAACCCCGGTTTTAGAGCTATAGGCTACAAAGAGGGGTCCCACAAGAACTGAAGAGATGTTTCAATGCAACAGGGGAAACTCCAGCTTATCATATCACATATAGTTAAACTCCTGACAGGAGGTTTATGTCCAGCAGCTGGTCTGCAGCAGCAGCAGCCTCATATGAAGGGGTTCCACATGTAGCCAAGTAGGTTGAGACCCCACACAAGGGGCCCCTACTGAAACGGTGGGGGGGCGCCGCCATACCCTCTACTTCGATTATGTCTGAAGGGTTGTAACGCGTTTTTTGTGTACTTGAACACACTTATGCGTTCTAACAGCATGCTGGGAAAACCTGCAGGCAGAGTTGAGACCACACAGAACCGTTTAGTTCCCTCAGGTGTGGACCACATACAGAGCAGAGATGTTTAGTTCCCTCAGGTGTGAACCACATACAGAGTAGAGATGTTTAGTTCCCTCAGGTGTGAACCGCATACAGAGCAGAGATGTTTAGTTCCCTCCAGTGTGAACAACCACACAGAGCGGAGATGTTTAGTTCCCTCAGGTGTGAATAAACACACAGAGCGGAGATGTTTAGTTCCCTCAGGTGTGAACCACATACAGAGCAGAGATGTTTAGTTCCCTCAGGTGTGAACCACATACAGAGCAGAGATGTTTAGTTCCCTCAGGTGTGAACCAGCACACAGAACGGAGAGGTTTAGTTCCCTCAGGTGTGAACCAGCACACAGAACGGAGAGGTTTAGTTCCCTCAGGTGTGAACCACATACAGAGCAGAGATGTTTAGTTCCCTCAGGTGTGAACCACATACAGAGCAGAGATGTTTAGTTCCCTCAGGTGTGAACCACATGCAGAGCAGAGAGGTTTAGTTCCCTCAGGTGTGAACCAGCACACAGAACGGAGAGGTTTAGTTCCCTCAGGTGTGAACCACATACAGAGCAGAGATGTTTAGTTCCCTCAGGTGTGAACCACATACAGAGCAGAGATGTTTAGTTCCCTCAGGTGTGAACCACATGCAGAGCAGAGAGGTTTAGTTCCCTCAGGTGTGAACCAGCACACAGAACTGAGATGTCAAATTTGAATTTAATCGTTTATGCAAATATGGATTCATGCAATTACTTTACTTAAGTACTTAATTCATTCAGGATAATTTTATCTGGATTTATCCTCCAGATGATCGATGAAATCTTGTACGGGACTTTAGTCCGGTAAGATTACCTGAGGGATTTACAGAACCAGGGTTAAGGTGTGTTCAGAATCAGGAGAATTGTATAATATCCCACATGTTTCTGATGAAGGGTTTGAAATCTGGATGATTCCATCCCTCAGACCATGTGGGACCACAAAAACCACACATGGTCCTGATCTGGCCTAAAAACTGTACGTTAGTCTACCCAGACCACAAAACTGAAAAGTCAAAACACACCAGCGGCGGATCAGTTGAGCCGATGAGTCTGGACTCACCAGGACCACAGCGAACGTACCAAACAGAAACGGCCGCCTCAGAAAACCCGTTCAGACTCGACGTTGACGGTTTCAGGGCCGTGAAAAGCTTCTGGTTATTGGTGAAAGATGTGGTTCTGGTTCCTTTTATTATAACACGATACAAAGATAATATCAGTTTTCTGACTTTAGCTGTTTGAGACATAAGATCGAAGAACCGCTGGTTTATTCTGGTCGCTGAGTCCGGTCTGGGTCGGCCTCCAAAGAAACTCCTGAACTTTGTCTTTATCAGAAAATCTGGGAAAGCTTTTGTCTTTTTCCGGCGGGACTGAACTCAATACAGTTGAAGTTTTTCTGCTCCTCCTGCCTGGACTCACTTTTTAAACGACACATTTCAGGGGCGAGGGCCAGTTTCTTTCCGCTATGGAACGGCCCAGAACTGGTTCCAAGTTAGGTACTGGACTGGAACTGGCCCAGGAACCGCCTCAGCGGGATCGAGGGCCCCGGTGAATGAGTCTAAACCCCCGTTTGAAGACTTTGATACGGGAACATTGGTCTGCAGAGGATTGATTCTGGGAGCTCCTGCTTACGGACCAAAACCGGTCCTATGATTCTTCTTTCTTTCTTCCTTTTTTTTTCCTTTTTCTGTTTGTGCGGAAAGTTCTGTACCTGTGAGAGGTTCTGTGTCCGCCCTCACAGGTGCAGCCTGTCCAGCTCCTCGGTTTATGTGAGTCCCCTAACTTTTACGAGTCCACCTGTGCCCTCTGGTGTTTTCCACAGTCTCATAAAAAAAATTTCCACGTTCTGCTTTACGTAACCATCAGAACCTCCTGCCTCGGGTCTGGATATCATTCCGTTCCATCACGACTCCCGGCTCGCCTCATTCTGTAATTCAGAAGGCATAAACATAATCATTTCACTGACCATAACATTACAACCACCTGCCTGATAAAGTGTAGGTTCCTGTATTCCCGCCAAAACCGTTCTGATCCATCCAAACATGTAATCCAGTCTGTGGTATCTGGGTCCAAGACGTTAGCAGCAGGTCTTTAAGGACCTGTAATTTATGAATCGGACTGTCCAGAACATCCCACGGATGCCGGATTGGATTTGGATCTGAGAAACCTGGGGGCTGAGTCAGCAGCTTGAAATGGTCATTGGGTTCCCCAAACCATTCCCGCTGTGAGTCAGGGAATACCGTTACCATGTGGGGGGGGGGACTTGGTCTGCAGCAATGTTTAGGTAGCTGCTACGTGTCAAAGACATTTCCACATGAATGATGGGACATAAAGTTTACTGGTACCGCGGTTTTGGTATTTCGTTTTTCGTTTCTGAAACCAATACTGAAAAAAGGAAAAACGAGTGGGAATTGGATTTTTCCTTCAGAGATACAAGAATCCAAAATTACAAACAAGGAGTTTTTCTTTTTTTCAAGGTCAAATATGTATTTATAACTATTCTCTTACCTGATAATGAAAAGAAGAAAAACAAGAAGAGACAGAAACGGAATAAGGTTTTTGTTTTTTCGTTTTCTGAGACCGGATGATGTCGTTACTGACTGACAAATGAGGGCGGGGCTCCTGAGGTCATTAAGTGATGATTGACAGCTCTAACTGCGCTGCTGTCATTCGCTTGTTCACGACAAAATCCGGTCTCTGAAAACATAACAAAAAAAAAAAAGAAGAATCTCTTTGTTTTTCTCTCGGTGATTAAATTTTTATTTTTTATAATGATGTTAGAAAATGAACAACAAACCACTTTTTTCAAACATTCTCATCCATATTTTATCTTGAAAAGGAAAAAAAAACGCCTTTTTCCGCATTTTTTATTAATTGTCAAATTAATACCGAAGCCTAATAAATACGGTTTATGTATTTTATTTAACTTACATGAATGTGGAGTAAGTCGCTTTAACTTGAATAAACGAATAAACTGTGTGTGATTCATATTTTTAAGTCAAACATGTATGGAATAACTTTAATAAACAGTTTTATGTATCCGTAATTAATAAATCCAATTTGTTTCATTTAACTTAAATGTGCGTTATGCGTCATATTCAAAATTAAAGAATAGTTTGTTGGGTTTGGAGGGGGAATCCTGCAGATAATCAGTTTTATTCACCTCACCTGTAAGTGTTTTTAATTGGCGTATATTTGGGCGACTTGGGGACGTTTGGTTTAAACAGCTCGTAGTTGTTTTTGCTTCTGGTTTGAAACCCCGTGAAAACATAAAAGACAACACCTGACAGTTTGAAAATGAAGGGGTCAAAGTTCAAGGTTCAAGCTGTGAATATTTGTGATAAAGTACTTCAGTGTACACCAACTTCACTTTGGACTGAGGTACTGACTCTTTAACCAGAGACGCTCTGGCTGCTTTCTCAGGATTCCGACATCCTGTTAAATGATCATTACATCTAACTCTGGATTATTGAAGCCTCATGGCCGGTAAAATCTGCACAGAGTTTCCGTAAACGTAGATGCGGGTCTTTGAAACGCTACGGTTTACTTTACTTCCTGTCCGCCGCTTCCTCCTCCGTCTTTAGGTTTTAGAGGGCAGTTTGTCGGTGTGGGATTCAAACCCTCTACCTTCTCCTCAGGCATCTACCTGCTGGACATGATCTACATCGACTCTGCCTATCCGGCCTCAGACAGCATCATAGAGACGGAGCAACGGACCAATCAGATGAACAACCTTCTGAGGGTCATCGCCGACCTGCAGATGTCGCTTAACTACGGTAAGAAAGCCTCTCGCCAAGTCGGTCCTATTCATATATGGCTCCTTGTGATGAAACGTAATAACGATGACCCGCAAACATATAACAAATAAAACCTGCTCGTATAATTATATATACACATATGGCTACTTAGAGGGCGGAGCCAAGGAAAGCACCTTACAGGTGGGCGTCACACAATTTAAGGTTATTTCAAGACGGGTATTTCATTTATAAGTTTATATTTGTGTGTGGGGGGGGTTTATAACAGAACAACGCGCCGACCACAGCGTTTTACAAAATAAAAGCAGGAAAACATATTAATTCCTACCTTAAGCACTAAACTAAAACAAAAACTAAACTAAAGAAACAGAATCAGAGAACGGTTTGACACATGCCGCATACACGCTACACCTAGCGTGAGCTACAACGGTTCCAAAATTCTCACGAGTAAACCAGGAAAACACAAAACTCGCACTTTGTAACGCCAGTAAGGAGCTGCGGCGGAACGACCCCGAAAGAGTTCAGGAAAATGAACTTAATCAGACACGTCAAAAGGAAATCAGTCCGAAGAAGGTTAGCCTAAAGCTAGCACAAGTGCAGAGCCAGCCAACGTGTAACATATGATGGAGTGAACGAGGCGTACAAAGTTTTATTTCCACTTCAAAATGTCACACAGTTGGTTAAGGAGACGCGCCGCCAGGGCGATGGAGCGTACGTTAATTTCAACATATCAGAAGACATACACAATTCCGACCAGCCTTACTTCTACTGTGATCCTTCAAAATAAGAGCACTGAAAATACACGACTCATGGATTTAAAACTTTCCCTCTGGAGGTCTTTGAGAGAAAAGTGAAGTTTTGATCTTATGACCTTCTGGAAAAGTCTTCTCATCCAACCTTCCTCCTCCCTCAGATTACCTGGCGACCCTGCCACACGTCCAGAAGTATCTGCTGTCGGTCCGCTACATAGAGGAACTCCAGAAGTTTGTGGAGGACGACAACTTCAAGTAAGTTCCATCTCTGTTAGCCGCTAAGAGAGAGAGAGAGTCCGGCTCTGCTCTGGTCACAACAGGAGCTTCCCTGGAGCTCAAGGACAGACGGAGGTGGGCGTGAAATGGAAGAGGGTCAATGGACAGGAAGTGGGATGGAAAACGACAGGCATCTGGTTTTATCTTCCTCCGCAGGGAGTTCCTCGCTCCAGCAGCCGCTGATGACTTTCTCAGATCTTCTGCTCACATTTGGGTTTGGCTCTGGGCCAGAGTGCGTCACGGCTTGGATTCAGGACGGCGTTTCCACCGTGTGACGTCATCCTGAGGTCCTGCCTTCTGTTCTGTTCTTTTTTTTCAGCCCACGGCCCTGGGTGGGATGTGCATGAAAACTTTAATGTGGAAAATAAAACACAATTATGAAATCACGGGAAGCTCGGTCGTAGAAGAAGAAGAAGAGGAAGAAAAAGCAGATGATGTAACTTGTATTTTCTTTCTCACACCATCCATTCCTCCTCAAGATAATCAAGATTACTTAAACAACTTCTTGTTCTTCGTCGATAGTACATGTCGGGTTTCGTAGCTCAGAGCGGCACCAGCTGTTTTTTTTTAGCGCCGACATGCTCAAAGCATGACTGTAAATAAACGTGTTTATTTACAGCTGTAAATAAACGTGTTTATTTACAGCTGTAAATAAACACGTTTATTTACAGCTGTAAATAAACACGGATTATTCAAGTATAACGGCTAGGATTCTCCGGCTGAGCGCTGAACGTTGAGACAGAACCGGGCCCTCGTTTCTGTCGGAGCGAAGCTTGAGTCCAGGTTCATTTCTGCTTTATAACAAATCAATTAATGGATAAAAGGTTTACGAATAATTTAGAAGAGGTTTGATGGTGGTTCAAAAAGAAGGAGAAACTTTTATGACTGACAGTCAACGCAAAAACACCATTTCACCCTCGCTCTCCTTCCTCCCATCACTCTCCTTGTTTCCATCCTTACCTCACTCTCCTTGTTTCCATCCTTACCTCACTCTCCTTGTTTCCATCCTTACCTCACTCTCCTTGTTTCCATCCTTACCTCACTCTCCTTGTTTCCATCCTTACCTCACTCTCCTTGTTTCCATCCTTACCTCACTCTCCTTGTTTCCATCCTTACCTCACTCTCCTTGTTTCCTTCCTCTCCTCACTCTCCTTGTTTCCTTCCTCACCTCACTCTCCTTGTTTCCATCCTTACCTCACTATCCTTGTTTCCATCCTTACTTCATTCTCCATGTTTCCATCCTCTCCTCACTCTCCTTGTTTCCATCCTTACCTCACTCTCCTTGTTTCCATCCTTACCTCACTCTCCTTGTTTCCATCCTCTCCTCACTCTCCTTGTTTCCATCCTCTCCTCACTCTCCTTGTTTCCATCCTTACCTCACTCTCCTTGGTACCATCCTCTTCACTCTCCTTGTTTCCTTCCTCTCCTCACTCTCCTTGTTTCCATCCTTACCTCACTATCCTTGTTTCCATCCTTACTTCATTCTCCATGTTTCCATCCTCTCCTCACTCTCCTTGTTTCCATCCTTACCTCACTCTCCTTGTTTCCATCCTTACTTCATTCTCCATGTTTCCATCCTCTCCTCACTCTCCTTGTTTCCATCCTTACCTCACTCTCCTTGTTTCCTTCCTCTCCTCACTCTCCTTGTTTCCATCCTTACCTCACTCTCCTTGTTTCCATCCTTACTTCATTCTCCATGTTTCCATCCTCTCCTCACTCTCCTTGTTTCCATCCTCTCCTCACTCTCCTTGTTTCCATCCTTACCTCACTCTCCTTGTTTCCTTCCTCTCCTCACTCTCCTTGTTTCCATCCTTACCTCACTCTCCTTGTTTCCATCCTTACTTCATTCTCCATGTTTCCATCCTCTCCTCACTCTCCTTGTTTCCATCCTCTCCTCACTCTCCTTGTTTCCATCCTTACCTCACTCTCCTTGTTTCCTTCCTCTCCTCACTCTCCTTGTTTCCATCCTTACCTCACTCTCCTTGTTTCCATCCTTACCTCATTCTCCTTGTTTCCTTCCTCCTGTCACTTTTTCCCCTTCCTTCCATCACTCCCTTTCTCCTCTCTTCCTCCTCCTTTGTTCCTCCCCCTCTCCTCCTTCACACCTGCAGCTGCGGCTCTTATTATCACACCTGTGAATAGGTCACCGTTCGCCGGTTCTTCTTTGATGCCTCCTCCTGCTGAGTCAGACTCGCCGTGTTCAAACGTCGACCTCAATGTTTAGAGAGAGAGACGTGTGACGGCGCTCCTCGGACGACCACCGTCTCACAGGTGGAACCATTTAAACGGACAAACGTCAGAGATGAAGTACTCTTTTCAGAAATCTGCCTCTGAGAAAACCCGAGGGTTCGTTTCCACAGAAGGCGTGCGTAGGCCGGACCCTCAGCGCCGGTCGTCAGTAGCGTGTTAAACCATGAGTCACTGTGGGACCAGCTGCTTCCCTTCAACATGTCGGAGGCAGCGGCGAGAACCGGGCTGACGTGAGACACAGAAATGATTCCCAGCTGAGCGAAGATACTTTTATGTCCCTCCAATGGAAATGAGTTCTTGACTGATTTCTGTGTACGAGCAGAGGGAATAAGAGAAACCAAGCAGAGGGATGTCACACAGATCCCTGACGTCCTTCACAGGTGGAGGTAGCGTTGCACAGGTGACTCCTCTGACCTTCATCGGAGAGGTTTGAGACTCTTCGCGGCGCCTCGTTGAGAACCCTTCCCTCAGGAGATGTCGCGGAGGAGATTGATGTAAAAGTCGGAGAATGGGAGTTGGGTCAGACGCTATTTTTCCGGCGCCTGGAGGCGTGGGCGCTTCGTAACCCCTATAATCTTCACGGCAGCCCGCACCAGACGTACGACCTACGACCTCAAGTGCGCCGTTAACCGACCGGTCTGTCACGGCTCTCTCCAACGGCAACGTGACCTCCTGCTCCACTCCATCGACCTCTGACCTCCGTAGGAAATACAAACACTGTTGAAGTTCAGAGCAGGTAGTTCCCACATGAACTATCCATCAGAGTGTGTTTTCAGTAGGGACCCAAAGACCTGAAAGTACTGACCCGGGGGGCGCTGTGTCAAAGATTATCCTGGTTTACAGCATTTATCGTTACAATTATTCTAATTATTATTGTTTACAATCACCACAAAGGGATGAAAGCAAAAGGCCGGAACCTGCTTCTGCTCATGTATCTTTCACTTCCACATCTCTGTTCAGCCCACTGAGCCCCCAGCTCCACTTCCGAAGGAACATCGGTGGAATCAAAGGAACTCTTGGAAAAATGGATTTGAACATTCTGAACCCAGAATCATTCCAAACCAGTTCCGTTATTGGAAAAGTTTAAAAAGTATTTTGATTGACTCTTCCCTCTCTTTAATAGACGGGTTGTTTGATGACATCAATGATTTAAGTATTTTAAAGTATCTTCATCATCTGTAACAGGTTCTGAGGTCTGGACCCGGATCTTCTGTCTTCTGTCTTGTGTCGGTGAACGTGTGTGTCTGATGGAATCCCTGTTTGTTTCAGGTTGTCTCTGAAGATTGAGCCGGGGAACAGTTCCCCTCGCATCGCTTCTTCTAAAGAAGACCTGGCAGGTAAGACGCCGCCGTGTTAGAGCTCCGCCCACTCACCTGTTTTCCAGTGGTTTATGCTCTGCTGTGGCGACCCCTAAAGGGAACCGCCCACAGAAGAAAAGGAGTTAAAGGTGGAGATTATTCATTTATATTGGTTCTGATCCTTCAGTCGCATCGACACCACGGATAAAAGGTTCCCTCCAGTCCGTCCAATCACGAGTTCTCCAAGACTCTACACAGATTTATGTGAATAAATTCTGCCACGGCAACCGCTGCAAACAAACCCCACAGCCGTCCAGACATGAGCGCATGGAACAGAACCGCGTGTCCGGCCCCCGAGGGCCCCGCGGTGGAATGACTGACATGTCGCTGCCGTTCGCTGCGTTGTTAAACTGCTCATGGGACGTTTTAGTCACAAGTCGGCGCCGCATGAATCTCAGCTGAAGGGAAGACTGTTTTTTTTTTCCTGAAACAGCGCCGGTTCATCCTTCCGAACACATGGTCCCGGGTCCAGTTCTGATACCGATGTGTCCATTGAAGGTGCTGTTGGCGGTGGACAGGGTTCGGCTGTGGTCACTTCGACCGGACTGTGATGTCACTGTGTTCAAACACATTCCTACCAGAACCAGCCTCCTTATACTCGCCCCTTTTACCTGCCTCCCACTTCATGTCTGAGTGGTTATAATGTTTTGGCAGGCTGGTATTTCTTCTGAGTTCCATCAACCGGATCATTTAGGGCCGTATTAATACTTCAGAAAACTCAATTAACTCAAACGTGTCCTTTTCCTTCTCATGTCACTCAAATACTCTGAGTTTTCTGCAGACCGGGACACGACTTATATGAATGTTTAGATACTCGTCAGGGTTAAAGTATCTGTGAAACCCAGCTGCTCCGCATGAGTACTGGAGTTACAGAACATGGCAGAACCAGTCTGCTCTGGCCATGACCTCTGGGCTGTGAGGTCATTCAGCATGACAAGACTGACACAGGCTCCGCCCCATCAAGGCGTTCCGTCTACTGACCCTCCCGCAAGTGAGGGGAAGAACCCGGTTTATTCATCTCAGCCCTTCTTAGGTTTCAGCAGCGTTCCGTTTCACTCAGAGAGGTAGAGACGATGGAGTAGAGGCCAGCAGTGACGGGAGTAGAGGCCAGCAGTGACGGGAGTAGAGGCCAGCAGTGAGGGGAGTAGAGGCCAGCAGTGAGGGGAGTAGAGGCCAGCAGTGACGGGAGTAGAGGCCAGCAGTGACGGGAGTAGAGGCAAGCAGTGACGGGAGTAGAGGCCAGCAGTGAGGGGCGTAGAGGCCAGCAGTGACGGGAGTAGAGGCCAGCAGTGACGGGAGTAGAGGCCAGCAGTGAGGGGCGTAGAGGCCAGCAGTGAGGGGAGTAGAGGCCAGCAGTGAGGGGAGTAGAGGCCAGCAGTGACGGGAGTAGAGGCCAGCAGTGAGGGGCGTAGAGGCCAGCAGTGACGGGAGTAGAGGCCAGCAGTGAGGGGCGTAGAGGCCAGCAGTGAGGGGAGTAGAGGCCAGCAGTGAGGGGCGTAGAGGCCAGCAGTGAGGGGAGTAGAGGCCAGCAGTGAGGGGAGTAGAGGCCAGCAGTGACGGGAGTAGAGGCCAGCAGTGAGGGGCGTAGAGGCCAGCAGTGACGGGAGTAGAGGCCAGCAGTGAGGGGAGTAGAGGTAGATATGGAGAGAGCTGCAGGCATGAGTCTTTATGGAAGCCTCTGTCCTACAGGGATCCCACCCTCCTCCTCCTCCTCCTGCTGCTGCTGCTGCTGCTGCTGCGTCACATTCCTGTAGTCCTGACTTCACCACAGAAGGTGTCATGGCTGCATGAGGAGTCCACACTCCCTGCAGTGGGACATCCTCATGCAGCATCTGTCTCTTTGCCCTCTGAGGTGAGGCAGCGCCTCCTTCTTTTCACGAGGCTGGAGGGGTTTATAAAATCAGCCCCACAAAATGACTTCATACACGTCCGAAGTGTTCCAAGCGGAGCGTTCGGAGGGGGAACCGCCCGACCGGGTCCAGACTGGTCTCACATTGTTGACCTAATGTCCGCGGAGGGTTTCCTGTGAGAGGGGGTGACTCAAAGGTTCCACTGTCACAGAAAGGCACCTTAACGTTAACTCCTTGCTGGTGTTTCCTCAAGTATCGTTCTTTTTTTGCATTTCCCACCTTCTCGCCAACACTTTCCTTACACTTATAAAATCTGGCACAGAGACTTTGTGACGATTGTAGAATTTACCATCCAGATGATCCAGGCCAATAAATCACAACCGCCGTCACACATGACACGTTCATCCATCATTCACCCTCTGCCTTTACTCTTCAGAGGCCGGCAGTAGAGGCCGGCAGTAGAGGCCGGCAGTAGAGGTCGGCAGTAGAGGTCGGCAGTAGAGGTCGGCCGTAGAGGTCGGCCGTAGAGGTCAGCCGTAGAGGTCAGCCGTAGAGGTCAGCAGTAGAGGTCAGCAGTAGAAGGTCGTAGATGCCGGCAAAAACGGTGCCTGTGGTTCATTATGCAATTGTCTTTATCTGCAAATGAATTAGTTCTATCTTGAGGTTGGGTCAGGAATCCACCCTCAGATCCGATAACAGAAGGATCCTTCCATGAAGACGGTCAGTAACTCTGCTTAGAGTGAGATGTGAAAAGGCGAGATGGGAATGCCGGGATGACGGTGATGTCACAGTCTGCAGTGAAGATCTGTTCCCCGTGTTTCAGGTCTGTCTGAGGTATCCGCATCCCTGAGGTACAACCGACGGCCCACCTGCCCCGATGCTTCCGTGGGGGTTCGAATCCCAACCCCGCCACCTTCTCACCACAGGAAGAGCCACAGCCTGGGAAACAAGTGAGTGTCCTGCTGGTTCTGGACCAAAGTCATGAAGGGAGTCGCACCATAAATCGTAGATAAACATGAAAAGGCCTCAATGAAGGGTGTCAAGGTGTGGAACACGTGTGTCACCCCACCTGCGGACAGGTTACCATGGTAACCATATAATATACATCCCACCTGCTGACAGGTTACCATGGTAACCATATAATATACATCCCACCTGCTGACAGGTTACCATGGTAACCATATAATATACATCCCACCTGCTGACAGGTAACCATGGTAACCATATAATATACATCCCACCTGCTGACAGGTTACCATGGTAACCATATAATATACATCCCACCTGCCGACAGGTTACCATGGTAACCGTATAATATACATCCCCTCTGCCGACAGGTAACCATGGTAACCAGATAATGATTGGGTAATGTGATATGACAACAGATTGGGGGGAAAAAAGGTGATACCTGTTGGAATCGATGAATATGATGATTAATTAAAAACTCCCCCAGTTGTTAAAATGAATATTGAGCTCTTATAAAATACATGATTACATTCCAGGTAGTTTAATGATCTTCCTCCGTCCACAGCATGATGTGTCAGTCCGGCATGTCGGAGAGCAGGAGCGCCACCTTCTCCATGGAGAAAGCACGCCACCTGCTGGACGACAGCTTCCTGGAGTCTCAGAGTCCAGTCAGGAACGACCCCCACAGAACGTCCGTGTCCAACGGTCTGTCCCTGGGTAGGTCTCACCTGTGGGACACGCGGCGTCCGCCCACTACAAACACAGGTCAACGTCTTTAACTGGTTTCTTCCCCGGTGTGTTTCCCTCTGACAGGCAGCAGTGAAAGCTCCTTTGGGGAGGAGCAGTCCTCTGGGATGGAGAGGTGAACGATCACACGCCGTATAATCTACAAACTTTACTTTAACATCTTAGAGTTTAATCCTCAAAGTCCTTTTGTTTATCGCTGTGACGGTTGAAGTCTTTTTCCTGTCGCCGTTAGAAAGGATGACGATTGGCCACTTTCAAAACCTTTTAATGTCCTCATTTTGAGTCTTTCTATTTAAAAAGTGTGACTGAGCCTGTTTATAGTACGACCCAGTGGCATTATGTATATGCTAATGAGTAAGGGGCCGAGGACGGAGCCCTGGGGGACGCCACCGGTCAGACGGGCCCCAGGACAGGAGGAATCAACCACGGCAATATTCAATAAGCAGGAATTTACTTTGGCATATTTAAGCATGTAAGGAAATCCTGAACTGATTTTTTTTAACTTGAATTACATTTTTTTTAAATGTTTTATAAGGAGCAAATAGTTAAATAAAAACACGCGTGACTGAAAGACTGAGATAATCTAATTTAAAACATCTTGAGTCATTTTTAATCTTCGTGAGGACATTAAAGGTTAATAAATACAAAAATACAATAATGAAAAACGTAGAAAGTAGCTGAAAATGCCGGAATTATGCCAACAGGATGATTCACCACTAAGAGGACGCCATTCTTACAAGCAGTGCTGGGAAAACGTATTGGAGAGAGAAGGATGGAGGAAATGATGGATGGATGAATGGAGGAGATGATGGATGGATGGAGGAGATGATGGATTGATGGAGGAGATGATAGATGGATGGAGGAGATGATGGATGGAAGGAGGAGATGATGGATGGATGGATGGATGGAGGAGATGATGGATTGATGGAGGAGATGATAGATGGATGGAGGAGATGATGGATGGATGGATGGAGGAGATGATGGATGGATGGAGGAGATGGATTGATGGAGGAGATGATGGATTGATGGATTGATGTTGAGATGAAGATGATAGAAGAACATAGAGTTTCTCTGACAGGCTGTGATTTATCAGCATGATCATGTCCGGTCCGGTGGGCGTGTTTCTGGGTCCTCCGTGGTCATGATGATACATCGAACGGCTCGGTTGACCATGAGGTCGTTCCCATGAACCCTCAGACTAACTGTGTCATCATGTGACAACAGGGGCCGCATGTACGCAACCCTGGGCCCCAACTGGAGGGTCCCGCATCGCAACTCCCCCCGGAGCCACAGATATATTTACAGGTAATGTGGGAGTGGGAGGGGCCAGCATCCCTTTAAATGAGAATGAGCTCATCTTTAATATGTTTGAGTCACTATTTCCTGATGAAAAATGTGACTCAACCTGTTTATAATGTCACCCAGTGGTATTAGCATGTTTATGCTAAAAGAGTAAGGGGCCGAGGACAGAGCCCTGGGGGACACCCAGTGTGTCAACACACCAAAAATACATAAAACACACCAAAAATATATAAAAAAATGCCCAAAACGCACCAACAACGTTCGTAATGTCGGTCCTGTGTCCGAACCATGGATCCAGTGTTGTTTTGTAATTGCAAACACCTCATTTCTGTGAATCCTCACATTCATCCCGCCGTAACATCATCTATGGGAAAAGTCCTCCTGCCTGAATATTAATGTGGAGGTAAAACTTCTCTCGTGTTTCTAAGTGTTTGACCATAAAAGTATCGCGGATTGTTTTAATGGTTTTCAGACAGACCGTCTCCCGGTGTCGGCCTTTATTCCTTCCTGACAGCGCTCCGTCTCGTGTTTTGCCTTTAGCTCCTCTGCTGCTAAGTCCTGCTACGGATGCAGAGAGGCCGGCGCTACCATCGAAGGACCCCTGCGTAGAAAGACGCTGCTGAAGGAGGGACGGAAGCCCAGGGTAAGATGACCCGGCGAGGCTTCTCTGATGCGGGTGAGCGACTGGCGTTCAGGGTGTTGACTTATTTTCCACCTGCCGCAGTTGTCTTCATGGAGCCGATTCTGGATCACCCTGACCGGATCCACCCTGACCTTCTACGGCGCCAAATCACTGCGGGCCTCCGAGAGGAAACACGTAAGAAACGCCAGACTTGGTTCTACCGTGTCATCGGTGACCTCCGAGGAAAGTCTCCTAGTGTTTGAACATGATTGACGCGTTTAAAGGCCGCCATTAAATACCTCCACGTCGTTTCTGCTCCAGATACAACATGGAGAAAACAGATATTGTTTTGTAATTTCCTGTTCTTCTCCAGTATAAAACATCAAAGGAACAAAGCCCAACAGAACCTAAGGTTTGGATAAACTTCCTGTAGATTCTTCCTTTAATGTCTGAGTTATTACCAGCCACTAAATCTACCATAACTCCAAAAAACTGAGTATCTCTCCCAAGTACTCTGCCGCCGCTCATCTCCTGTGCCTTCCACTTCAGCATCTCTGTTCAGCCCACTAGGCCTCCAGCTCACAGACAAACACATGGGAGTGAAAACGTAACCTCCTTGTCGGAGGTAAATTGTAATAATTCATCGTCTTCCATCTATCTAGGGTGGGGACACTCTCCGGTTCATCCGGGGGGGGATCCAGAGGTGTTCCCACACCATTTGAGATATATAGTCGCTCCAGAGAGTCGTAGGTCTAGAGTTTGGGGTCTCCTCCCATCTGGACGTGCCTGGAAAACCTGAAAATGAGCCCCAGGATTGCCGGGGCGTCAAGTTCCGATAAGCAGCCCCCCTACAGGGGCACTGGACCAAGCAGGCGTTTGATTGGTCCAGTGCGACTCAGAAGCCCTTCAGTGTAAGCCCAACTTAAGACTGAGTCCAGCCCCCCTAAGAAGGAAACGCACTTCAGCCGCTTGTATCCCTGACCTCATTCTTTGGCTCTCTGCCCAGAGTTCATGGAGAGCGTCTTTTAAGACTCACCTCCTTTATTACCAAAACAGACGGATGCAAACCACCTGTCAATCTCACGCTCCGTTCTCCAATCACTCCAGAACAAGATGGAGGACACTTAGTCCTATGGTGAGGCAGCAAATAATAATAATAATCGATATAAATAGCTGTAAACTTAATGTAATCGAAGGCTGCTACAGAGGGTCAGTGTGGAAGTGGCTATTAAAGAAGGTGTGTGCGTGTCGGGGGAGGGGGAGCAGGTGGGCAGGAATGTTTGGGAGTTGAGGAGTTGGACAGATACGGGGACAAAGGTCACCCTTCTTGTCTGCCCAGACAGCAAAGCCGTCATTCTGAGGGGGGCCACCCAGCATTTGCTGCTCTCAGAGGGTGGGGGGGTGGGGTCTCTGACAGGAAGTACTTTTGGGGCCGTCTGTCATCTACAAATGGTTCCTGTCAGGGAGAGTGATGGAGTGGAACCAGCGGGTTATGCAGAATGTTACGACGCTCTCGCTGAAGGAGTAGTAGAAGGTTACGAGGATGTCTTAACGGACCCCAGTGGAGTTGAGCTTCCTCACCTGAGGGTCTCCTGTGTGTTGGCGGCACACTCGAATCAAAGATGGAGATTCTAGACTGAGACCGGGCCATCATTTGACTCTTTCAATAGATTTATTCTAGCTTAAGGGTTTATTTTCAACTTTTCTGCATGTCCGGGTTTTTTTGGGGGGGGGGTTTGAAAACAAGCCTTACAGTTCTGCAGCCAATGAGGTCCACAAGTGAGATGGTGGCGGCGACACAAGACCGAGAGTGTCCGGCATGAAACTTGGGTGGTTTTCACACCTGATAGTCCGGGGACTCAGTTCCATTGGGGGGGGTGGAACCGCATCACTGTTGCACTTTCGTCTGGTTTTGCTCACTTTCACTTTTTTGCCCAACAAACCAAACCTCGTGAACTTTGTCGTATCCGAGTATGAATGCTAACTTGTAGCGCTAACTCTGATCGGCTGTAATCTGCTGTGTGCCACAGTACAAGTCCAGCCACAGTAAGAAGGTCTGTGTTACTGGCTGGATGGTGGTGCTGCCAGATGACCCTGCCAGACCCAACATCTTTCATCTCAACGACCCGGATAAAGGTCAGCGTCGCAGCGACCCAAACACCGCCTGCCCTTATTCTCGCCTTTCTGCTTTTCCGTAAAGCATTTTGTGTCGTTTCACAGGCAATGTTTACAAGTTCCAGACGGGATCCAGGTTTTCGGCGATCATCTGGCACAAAAACCTGGAAGAGGCTTGTAAGAGCAGCAGACCTCAGGTGGGTTCAGCATCTCCCTGGACCACATGTCCATTTTGGTGACGATAGTTTTTTCTTGGCGAGGACATTAAAGGGGGAAAGTTCTAACTCTTGAAAAATGATCTTTGTGTATAGGACCTCTTTGGGGCTTTTATTAATTTAATATATAAGACAAATGGTTTGGTCTGAAAAAAAATGTCTGAGACATTATGGAATCGTCATCGCTGCATCCGCTGATTCTTCGCGTTAACGCGATAACTCTAAATGTATTCTGTGGGTCATTTTCAAACTTTGCCCACATGAACCTTAGTGAGAGGAAGAACTGGATTGATTTCTTGGAAAGGTCGGGGATATATATTTCCAACACTAGAGGTTGTGTTATCTCCAAATATTTTGGGCCATAATTTCACAGCTTGGTCCGATTTAGTCCAAATTTGGTGCTGATGAATCGACTCAAGGACATTTAAGAGGATTTATTTTTTCGTCACAAAACTTCACATTTATCTGGAGGTGTTCAATGAGGGGGACTTCTTGTATAAGGCAGGGGATCGGGGGCTTTTATGGGGACATCCCCTTGCTGTCCGGGACGACAGCGTAGGACTGGTTCAGGGTTGAGTCTGAACATAAGATAAGGTTGTCGATGGTGGGTTTTAGGGGGAGGAGCCTCTAGAGAAGACGACTGGGACCCTCAGAGCGTTTCTTCTTCTCTCCACAGATGCCAGCAAACCTCATGTCGTTTGAGTGAGGACATTTTACCCAGAAGGACTTTGTTGTGCCAAAAACGGTTTGTTGGGACGCGCAGACCGAATGATTGAACCCAGAGGCGTTTGTGACGAGGGACTCGGGAATCCTTTGACACCATAGAAGAAGATGTGCGGTACTGGAGGTGTGACTTTGAAACTATGGAGAAAGACGTCGAGTGAACGCGTCTCTTTCTCGTGTCCCCCGTCATTCCTTATGCTGCTAATAACAGGTGAGCAAGAACAAAGGGTGGGGGGGGTTTCTTTTTTGGGCCCAGCGTGGGAGAGAAGACGGGCGTCAGCGCCCGGATCAGAACGACAGTGTTAGTTTGAGTGTTGTGGATCTTCAGTTTGCAGAACCAGTGTTAGACAGCCTTCAAATGGTGCCCAACATGGATGGATGGGGGGGGGGGGAAAGAAGAAGAAAAGATCTCAAACATGCTATCGGAATGTTCTTTCTGCATTTCAACTCTATGCCGAGGAGGAAGAAGATTAGCAGGCGACGATGTCATCGCACATCCCAGTCTGTGAGTGTGGATCTATGTGGAAGGTCTGACCCGTTTAACAGCCTCATTAGAACCATTCAAGAAGAGGACAGAACCTGAGAGTGAATCAACCCAGCGGTTTGATCCAAAGTAAAACAAGTCATAAAACCACAATCTGGGATCATTGAGTTTGCTTTAAAGGTGCAGTCCGTAAAATGAAGGGGGTACCTCTCTAAATAAATCAAGTATAATGTTAATGGGGGGGTCAAATATGCTTTTTGTTACCTTACATGTCAGCCTATTCCTGCATATTTACAGAGTACATCCTTTAATAGGAGGTCCACAGACTCAACAGGGAGGGGTGAGCTGAGGTGCAGTCCTGAACTTCACCAGCAGAGGCCACTAGATTTTACACACTGCACCTTTCAGGTTCTCGTCTAATCGTCACATGAAGAAGCATCCCTGCTTCAGGGTACGAGTGTGTTGTAGCGTTTCCATGTTTGCTTTAGAGAAAATTATCGAAATAGGAGGAATGACTTCAGTTTTTTTTTTTTTAAGAGATATAGATCAAAATTGAAAAACTTTCCTTTTCATGACCAAAGAGGGATGAGAGAAAAATGGAATAATAAAACAGAACAAAAAAGTTTTTCTTTTTCTGAGACTGGATGTTTACGTTGACGAGGGCACCAAAGTGGGCGTTGCTCCTTGTGCACTGTCAATCATCACTTTATTCCCCTACTACTACTTTATTCCCCTTATATTAAGCAGCTCAGAAATCGGGTTAATTTGGATTATAACCACTAAAACACAATCAGCAGCAGGAGAAAAGTTCAGCTGCAGTCTTGAATCCACTCCACCTACGACCCTTTTAACCCTGATCCACCTAAACCAGTAGCACCGGTGTCTAACCAGCTCGAGGATGGATCATGTAATAATCCAGTAGTACTGGTGTCTCGCCAGCTCCAGTGTGGATCATGTAGTAATCCAGTAGTACTGGTGTCTCATCTCCAGGATGGATCATGTATTAATCCAGTAGTACTGGTGTCTCATCTCCAGGATGGATCATGTAATAATCCAGTAGTACTGGTGTCTCATCATCTCCAGGATGGATCACGTAATAATCCAGTAGTACTGGTGTCTCATCATCTCCAGGATGGATCACGTAATAATCCAGTAGTACTGGTGTCTCACCAGCTCCAGGATGGATCACGTAATAATCCAGTAGTACTGGTGTCTCACCAGCTCCAGGGTGGATGATGTAATAATCCAGTAGTACTGGTGTCTCGCCAGCTCCAGGATGGATCACGTAATAATCCAGTAGTACTGGTGTCTCACCAGCTCCAGGATGGATCACGTAATAATCCAGTAGTACTGGTGTCTCGCCAGCTCCAGGGTGGATGATGTAATAATCCAGTAGTACTGGTGTCTCGCCAGCTCCAGGGTGGATGATGTAATAATCCAGTAGTACTGGTGTCTCGCCAGCTCCAGGGTGGATGATGTAATAATCCAGTAGTACTGGTGTCTCGCCAGCTCCAGGGTGGATCATGTAATAATCCAGTAGTACTGGTGTCTCGCCAGCTCCAGGGTGGATCATGTAGTAATCCAGTAGTACTGGTGTCTCATCTCCAGGATGGATCATGTAATAATCCAGTAGTACTGGTGTCTCATCTCCAGGATGGATCATGTAATAATCCAGTAGTACTGGTGTCTCATCATCTCCTGGATGGATCATGTAATAGTCCAGTAGTACTGGTGTCTCATCATCTCCAGGATGGATCGTGTAGTAAACCAGTAGTACTGGTGTCTCATCTCCAGGATGGATCATGTAATAATCCAGTAGTACTGGTGTCTCATCATCTCCTGGATGGATCATGTAATAGTCCAGTAGTACTGGTGTCTCATCATCTCCTGGATGGATCATGTAGTAAACCAGTAGTACTTGTGTCTCATCAGATCCAGGATGGATCATGTAGTAAACCAGTAGTACTGGTGTCTCACCAGCTCCAGGATGGATCATGTAATAATCCAGTAGTACTGGTGTCTCATCATCTCCAGGATGGATCAGGTAGTAAAGGTAGTGGGTCATGATGTATTAAGTGGTTCTTAACATTCACGTACATTTCTTCAACCCGTCTGAAACATGACTCCAGTTTTCTAGATCGACCACATCAGAACCAGTAGGTGGTGTTAATGTTGTGGCTGATCTGTGTGCATCAGCGGTAAGAATCAGACGGACTTGATTTCAGAGCTGCTGACATATTTCATATTAAGAGTTGTAAGAAAGTGAAGTAGCCCAGCGAGAAGAGTTGATCTTCCACGTCTGACTTCTTCAAATCGCTTTGACACTAACGCTTGTGATGATTGACAGTAACAACTCGCCGCGCTCTCGTGAGCCCCGCCCTCATTGGTGCGCTCCTAACCGATCAAATCTGCTCTCGGCTGGTTCAAGTGATTTTATACGATCAAATCAAATTAAAAAAATGAAAAACTATTTCTCAACATTTCTTTAATCCCTCTATATAATCCATATTATAAGAAATATTAATGATTTTGTATCCTTCGACAAGAAGCCCTCACTACCTCAGTAGGTAGTCCTCCTCGTTTTGAAGGTGTCTGCTCCTGTAAATAACAACAACGTTTACAAATAGTGACCAGTGATATTTTGTAAGGAACAAACGTAAGGAGCCCCGGTACCGGTCCATCGGAGCGAGAGCCAGCCGTTATCGCCCCCTGTCATTTAAAGAGATTTGTTATGAAGTACCAACCTTTGGGCGATGACGTGTAAATACTGTTCATATGTAAAAAGAGTTTATTTTTGGAGAGTTGGCCATCAAAGGGAAACCCTGCTCGGAATCTGATCCACCACCTGCTACAGGAAGCTGCTCCTCAGAGACTCTCGGTGGGAAGCCACCCTAAAACGCTTTGATCTCCAGCTGAAGGACCCTACGGACGAAGGGAAGGAACCGTCGGTACTGTTAAATGATCCTGCTTTGAAAGCCAAACGTTTTGTTGAATTCTGCGTCAGGACGACTTGGATTTATGTTTTCATAGGTTTGGCCTTTATTTACGAGATCTGGGAGAGGAGTTGAACCCCGAACCTTCTTGCTGTGAGGCGATATTGATCAGCAGCATCCTCCTGCTTAGGTTATAACTTTTAGTTATAATGCAGCAATTCAGCTCCGCCTACCCTCCAAAATAAAACACTGACCCCAGACCAGCTCTAGAGTGTGAATGTGAAGCCCAGGGACTTTCTGTGGTTTCATCGTACTGCACTGAAGTTACTGTTACTAGCTGCTAGCCGCTAGTAACAGTTAACCACTAGTAGCTGTGAACCGCTAATAACTGCGAACCACTACTAGCTCTTTACCACTAGTATCTGCTAACCACTACTAGCTGTTAACTGCTAGTACTGCTAACCACTAACTGCTGGTACTGATCAACACTACTGACCATTAACCGCCATTAGCTGCTAACTGCCGGTACTGCTAACGCCTAATAGCCACGAATTGTTGCAGCTTTTGACGGTTACAAGTTGTACTAGCTACTACTATGAGCTGCTAATCACTACAAGCCATTAACTGCTACTAGCTGCTAACCGCCACTAAGTGTGAACAGCTACTAGCAGTTAAAAACTACTAGCTACTACTAGCTTCTAGCCTTTATTAGATGTTAACTAACTAACTGCTACTACTATTAGCTGTTAATCTTAAATAGATATTACCTGTTACTAGCTACTGCTAGCTGTTAACTGCCACCAGCTGGTACCAATTACTAACTGCTAATTCTGACTAGCTGTTCACTATTATCAGCTGCTAACTAACACTAGCCGTTAACTACCTATACCTGCTAACTGCTATTAGCGGAGGCATAAATCCATCCAATCCAGCCTGAAAACTGATGGATTGAAACTCCTCCAATAAAACTCGTTCTTAAAGACACGTCATACTATTTTCACTTTAATAAGAAGTCATAATCTAGGAGATTTAGACTAAATAAAATGATTTATTTGTAACATCGGGGAAGTAAAGTTAAGCCTGATGTTGACTCACGCCTGAAAGAGCAGCCGCGGTTTCTTCCACATCCAGGTTTCCGCCTACAGCTGGTTAATAAACAACGGTATCCTATTAATACCCAGAATCCTCGGCTACTAAAGACAAAAAACATTAAGCTGAAAAGTGTGATGGGAGCGTCTCCAGCTCTAACCGGTCCGATCTTCTCAAATCTCTTCAATGCTTCAGGCCAAAGCTGTGAAAATAAATCCAAAGTGGTTCTAAACTTGACTAATCCATGAAATGTAGAAGATTAAAAGTTAAACGTGTACTAATGAATATATATATATATATGTGTGTGTGTGTGTGTCATGTTTCACTGTTGTAAATCATGGTGACTCATTTCTGAGATCAGTAGTTATGGAATCAACGACAGAACAAAAACCAGGAACGAAATCTCAATCCTGAAGTAATTTTTGTACGTTTCTACATATTTTTCCCCCTGCAGTATTATTTTTACTACGAATCATGGAACCTGACGTCACATCTGATCATGCAGCTCCTTCAGAGTCTGTCTTTTCCTGTATTTATTGTTTCCCCTGCTTTGATTCTGTAAGGTGGATAAAAAATCAATGATCAAACTCTTGTAATTCATTACGGTGAATATTAAAAGCTGTCTGACTGACTGACGCGGTTCTGAACCTTCTTTGGACCCCCTCCTGTTTTCTTATTCATGCATTCATCTCACACTAAACTGGTTCTGACACAAAATCGTGATTGGACAGACCTTTACGTCACGCATTAACACCTTCAGAATCTTAAAATGGAATACATCTTTGGACTAGAATAAAGTGCAGAATAAGTACTGGTCCTGTATTCTACATTCGGATTATTCTTCAACATCGGTCGAGTATTTTATATTAGCTACAGAAAAAAAGCCAGAGACAGATATATTATAACTATGTTCAAAAACAAAGTGAGATATGATTATGAATCTATCTGCCATCCGTTGATTCGGATAAAAGGCTTGCGGTTGCAGCTGTCCCCGCTGACGTCACGCAACCTTCTCCGGTCCGTGGGGGACCGGAGGGGCTGGGGGGGATCCCGAAGCGCTCTCAAATTAAATATGGAATTCTTTTTCCACCCTAAATTAACTCTGCACTCGTCAATCATTTCCAGCAGCGTTCTCATCCACCACAATATTCAGAGAAATTACGGTAAAACTAGTAAAGACTTCTACTCATTTGATCCAAATGTAAAGTGCATTATAAATTAAATGTATTATTATTATTATTATTACTCATGCAGCGATTCTCTCCCACGACACTTTTCTCTCCTTCTCTAATGAAGCCACGCCTCCCTGCTAAATCAGCGTGCGGCGTCACTGGTTGCCGTGGCGACCACGACGTCGCCATGACGGCTTTTAATGGTCCGCTCGCACGCGCTCAACTCCGTAGTTAACCAACTCTGAGTCGATTGAACCAATTCCTATCAGCTGTTCCTGGTTTCTCATCTCAGGCTTGGTCCAGCCGATGTTTGACGGATCTTTTGATCATTAAAACAGCAGGCAGAACATAACGTGAGTTTTTCACACCGTGTAAAAATTCACACTTTTTAAAAAAAAATTATTACTGTAATGGTTTTATCATTATTTTGTCAATAAAATAAATCGTATTTAGTTGGGCTTTGTCATCATATCTCAAATTCATAAAAGTGTGGACGTATTTGTTGTGGTGAAAAAACAAAAAAGTATCTTTTTTGGACACAGCGCCCCCTAGAAATTTCAAAGGACTCTCTCCATTGGACTTATTTTTATTTTCCTAGAAGTATGAAACTCTCTTGGTGGTGACGTAAACCAAACGAGAGATCGACTATTTCGTATTAAATGTGGGATTTAAAATGTGTATGATTGACATTTGAAGACCACAAGGATTAAAATCTTAAGCTTTGATGAACCGTAGAGGAATGAATGACAGTAGAGGGCAGTGAATATTGAGGACTAGCATGTAAAATATGAACTTGACACAACTTTGATAGAAGCTTGAATTAAAAACTAATAAGAATTAAAAACTGGTGCCATGAAATGATACGCTTAATACTTTGATGATGTACTAGTAGGCCTTAAACATCTAAGGATTTCGAATAGAGTTAGAGAAGCCCGAACAGGACGGAGGTCAAAGGCCGAAGGTCGCATGTTATGTCTGCTGCTTGCTCCAAAACAGACCAGTCACGAATGACCTTTAACCCCTGTCCCCAGCTGAAAGCTCCTACAATCAGCATGTGGACATCAGAACAGGACCACGGGGTCCTGGAAGAAGGTGGTCGGTCTGATCAATGGTATTTAACTTAACATCGTGTGGACAGATACACGTGTGCCACTTACCTGTGAAGGAGGGGGCACCAAGATGCACTCTGGGAAGAAGGCCGGCTGGGGGAGGCAGCACGGCGCTTCACATCGGTGGACCTCTGGTGGTAACCACTGACGACGGCTTCCATCTGACTATGAACCATCAGCTCCCATAATGTTGGAGAAAATAACATCTTAGTATTCAGAATCACGTCTGGACTTTGATTCTTATGCTAGCAGAATGCTAACAGCAGCTAATTAGCAGTAGCACCCAGCCTGACTGGCCATAGTCCTGCAGGCTTTGTTTTTTTTCCCGCCCTTATTGATGCCTGACGCCTGGTTCTTCAGTTTGTCTGGAGGTCCATCTCTAGGGAGGAGACCTGGTTGAGCTCCAAGAACCTTCAGTGCAGAATTCTTTGTACCGCTTCTGAGCTCTGCAGGAAGTTCCTTCTACCTCAGGGCTCAGCCATTTGCGCAGGTGTGTGCCTCCAGAATCCGGTCCAATCAGGCGAATGTGCCACAGGTGGACCCCAGTGAAGGTGGAGAAACATCTCAAGGGGGATCCGGAGGAATGGGAGGAGCCTGAATGAATGAAATGTGCCTGAAACATTAAATGTGAGTCAGGGGAAGAGATCCGAACAAACTGCGACTGCAACGATCAACGCCCGCCAAACTTCTACGATCAACTTATCCCGTCATGACACACCCATAATATCGTGTTTCAAATTCTGAGAAAGTGCTGAGCGGATATAATGAGGTTCAACAGTCAGAACAGAGTTTACCGCTGCTGTTTTTAATGAGATTAAGGAGTTCTGAACTAAAAGTCTAGAGTCTGTACATCCTCCGGATCCAGTCAGAACCAGTTTGTACGTACACGTGTTCAGTCCTCGTTTATTTGTGGTGATGCAAAAGGAAGACCTGAATGAAGATCTCTGGTTTTTACCCAGGAAGCACCAGAAATTTTTTCCCTGTGTTTAAAATAGAACTTATCTCTTTCTCCTCGGTTGAGTTTGAAGCTTTTAGGCGTCGGTTCTGTTGGCGCCACAGACACGTGGTAGAAACCAGTTGATCTATCTCAAAGATGCAATGGGTAATGCAGGCCGCCGTTGATTCTTCCACATTGGAACGTCACCACTAGATGGTGCTAAATTTTCCGCACTGCACCTTTAAGTACTTTCACCCACCTGTGCACCCGTGGGAGTGGCGGTCTTAAAATGAGGTGTGCGTTCTGGATTTCTCCCATTGTGTACTTCCAAACATAAGCATGTCATTGTGAGTGAATGAATAAGAATGTCAGAACATCGTATTTATGAGTTAGGAGGAATCAAAAATAACCAAAAACCAACATTTAGAAAGTCTAAACAATATAATCTTATTGATGTTGACGGATTGGATTCATACTTTCATTCAAAGCCTGCGCTCATCAGCTGTCACTCATCACATCCTGTCCGGTCACGTGGTTCCGCCCCCGTCCGAGTGACGCGGGTTAGACCGCATCACTCAACTCTGTTCAATCACTTGCAAAATAATCCCACTGCAGAGTATGAAGAGTGCATGATGGGAAAAGAAAAAATTGACACAAGGTTCACAGGGCTTCTGCGGTGCAGATGTCACTAACATCTCGTTAAAACCATTTATAAAAGATGCACGTCACAGAGAAAATCAAAGTAAGTCTGAAACCATGAGGATTATAATTTGAAGGGGCGGGGCTTGTGAGTTTTCCAGGAGAAGGACAGTGACAGTGCAACATACAAAAGTTCTTTCCCATTTACTTCACTTTTAATCAAGTGAAAAAGACATTGTTGAAGACGGCGTGACGCTGGCGGTCAGAGTGTTGCAGACGTGGTGTCCAGCGGTGCTGAAGACGAGACTAGTTCACTACCTGGACATGGAAGTGCATGATTTGAGACGCAGAACTGGTCCAAATCAATGGTGCAGTGTCATTCCTGCTATTTCAACGCTCTTATTATTCAGACCTACAAGGTCTGCTACACACTCGTGTTACACACTCGTGTTACACACTAGTGTAACATCCACAGGCTCTGACATCATCATCATCATCATCGTCAACATTTACATCCACCGACCCGCACCAATGATCACATGTGATTCAGTGCAGTTATATATATTATTATATAATGGTGCCTCAGGATTGATCAGAATTGCTGCTTTAGTCCGAATTGTTTCACTGTATTAACCTGGACTGTTTCACTGTATGAGCCTGGACTGTTTCCCTGTATGAACCTGGACTACTTCCGTATATGAGCCTGGACTGTTTCACTGTGTGAACCTGGACTGTGTGGCACCTTGCATAAGTAGAGGAGCTCAGAACATCAGATCCCGTTTGATGGGACAGATGATTGACAGGCGGCCCGTCGTCTGACCAGGACCACGCGAGGCTCAGTGAAGACGAGCGCCGCTGTCAAAAGACAATGATGAACTAAATACAACCTCTTTACTTCCATAGCCTTACTTTAAATCCAGATTAATCACCCTTTAACTAACGAGGGGTGAGTCGGACACGCCCCAAACGTCGCTCTGCCTTCGTCTCAGATCATGTGCTTCAGGCCGTTTCTGGGCTCCATGGATGAAGGGGCGTCTAAAACGTTAGCACCACGGTAATCTGACTCCACCTGACAGAAACACAAACATTCTACAGGACTGTAGGCCGGAGAGGAAACAGATAAATACAAAAAAGCTTTGGGTCCATGCGTGACCTATCTCGGCTGTCCAGGTTCATTTAACCCGGAGAACAAATGGGGGCGTCTCTATCAGAGCGGGCTGGGGGTCCGAGTCTCTGTTGGCGTCTATCCGTTCTCCTTCCACAGTACTAAGTGAATGCTATGGTCGGGCATGCTGGTGGCAAACACCAGTCCAGAGTCATTGTCCCCGTCCAGGCCGTTCAGCCAGGAGGTCACGCCGGCCAGGAAGCTGGATCCTCGTTTGGATTTCCTGTACGCCGGAAGCGGCCAGCGGCCGGAAATACGCTCAGTCCTCAGGTCCATCACGTACAGGAAGTGGTTGTCAAAAAGGAGCGCAAACACCTCGCCGTAGCTGAGCAGGGACAGGTTGCCGGGGTCCTGTGTTTTGATCACCCTGGGAACAGGAACGGATGCTGCGTTAAGTAGTCCCAACAAACAAACATAAGACAGATTCTTCTCCATCCTGTGATTCTAAACGCCGGGATTTCAGGAAAACGTCAGGCTGACGATCGGAATGTTGTGGCTTATCGGTGTGCGCTTCGGAGATTTACCCTGAAATTATCTTTAGGTTCAATCTTTCCATGGAAAGTAGATTTATAGAATCATCGAAAACATCAAAGGAACAATAAATGTTTGTTTGATATCTGAGTATGAATAACGACGGAAGCGTAAAAATACTGATGATGATGTCATCAAAATTACATTTGTATGCCATCTGTGCAGCCATGTTAATTCACTGTATCCATGGCGACGACGACACAAACACTTTTCAGGACGATCATGTTAGTTTTGACGGTATGATGTCACAAACGTTAACTACTCCCAACTATGAATGATGTCACATGATGTCACAAGCGTTAACTACTCCTAACTATGAGTGATGTCACATGATGTCACAAGCGTTAACTACTCCTAACTATGAGTGATGTCACATGATGTCACAAACGTTAACTACTCCTAACTATGAATGATGTCACATGATGTCACAAGCGTTAACTACTCCTAACTATGAGTGATGTCACAACCGTTAACTAGTCCTAACTATGAGTGATGTCACATGATGTCACAACCGTTAACTAGTCCTAACTATGAACTCTGCATCGTTGAAAGAACTCTTTGATTCCATGAAGAGTCTTCCTCACCTGATAATCTCAAAGCTGGTGAAGTCCCACTGGTAAACGCCCAGGTCGGAGCTGCAGACGATGTGGCGTCCGTCGAACTGCAGGCGGGGCTGGAGGCCGATGCTGCGGTCCTCCGACACCGACAGGGTCTTCAGACACTTGCAGTTGATTTCTCTCCCTAGAGGCCAGACCTGCAGAGGGAGCACAGGTCAGAACCGAACCCCAGAACCGGGTCTAACGCCCCAGAATCTCCTGGAGGCAGGAGCTTTACCTTGATCTCATACTTATCAGCGCTGAGGAGGATGTGGTCCCCGGGACTGTGCATCATGGATTCTACTTCACTCTTCTGGAGCATCACCTGGTGGGAGGAAACACGGGTCAGACCTCAGATCGGACCCGTCACGGCTCAGTGGGTCAGTGTGACGAAATATCTAACTTAAAAATCTTTATTGGTAAACATTTCGTAGTTTTGTTCAGAACAAAAATGATGCAATGGAAACTAAAGACATGAACCCACCGAGGGCTGGATTCTAAAGGAAACCCAGAATGAAGGGGAAAAACTGAAATCACAGGTTCTGAACCTTCTCCTGGACAACTAAATCTAATACTACTAATGGACTGAACGAGGCTCCTGATCCGAGGAGCAGGGCGGAGTTCTGGTCTGTGGTTCTACTTGGTGGCGTCTGATGCACCGATAAACATCCAGGAGGTTCTTCTCAGGTGGATTCAGGTCTGGAGAATGTGAGAACGAGTCAATGGCACCA
This sequence comes from Lophius americanus, assembly GCA_037951165.1. NCBI lineage: Eukaryota > Metazoa > Chordata > Actinopteri > Lophiiformes > Lophiidae > Lophius > Lophius americanus. The sequence goes on along the minus strand of JBBDHG010000259.1, from coordinate 1,375,386 downwards.
TAGCTTCATCCTCCAGGAACTTTCTACACGCTCTGACCACATGAGGCCGGGCTTTATCCTGGACCAGGAGGAACCCAGTGTCCTCACCACCAAACCGGTGCTGCTGGATGACGTTTCAGGCAGCAGAACTTTCCCTATGGCGTCTCCGGACTCTTTCATTTCTGTCACAAGAGCTCAGTGTGGACCTTCTCTCATCTGTGAGGAGAACCTGCCGACTCTGGAGTTTTCTGGTGAATGCTAATCGGGCCGCATGGTTCTGGGCTCAGGTCCCACTAGAGGACGTCGGGCCCTCATGCCAACCCCATGGAGTCTGGTTCTGACAGTTCAGGTCAGAAACGTCAGCTGCACAACCACCTGCAGAACCAGAACCTTTGTGGGGGGGCTGTATGAATAGAGATAAATATAGAGGTAGATAGAAAAGAACTTTATTTTCCTCGACCCAAATCTCTCAAATTCTTATATTCCCACCAGTCTGCCGTTCCATTGTCGGACATGTTTCTACTCATTTACCAACAGTTGTTTGTTATTATGTTCATAAGTTATGATAATTAAAGTTTTCTATTTCATGCATTATTTCTGACCGCGTTCCTTCACACAGCGGTTCTGAAATCACAGCTGGTAAAAGTTGGCTGACCTTGGTGACCCACTCGGTGTGTCCGGTCAGAGTGTTGAGACAGGCGCCGGCAGACAACGCCCAGACCTTGACGGTGAAGTCCGCGGAGCCGCTGACCAGAAGGTCCAGCTCGTCGTTGTAGTCCACGCTGAAGACTGGGAACAAAGCCAACATTGAAAACATCAACACAGGCCCGGGTACGGGAGCGGTCCAAGATACCAGAACACTACAACAGGTTCACTTTGATGCATGTTTGGATTTTTTTGATTGTGAGTAGTGAGTGCATAGCCATAACATTATAACCACAAGCCCATGGTGTCAGTTTAGCAGCTTAAGCAGCTCTTTGTGAGGCGGGGCCTCCATGTTCCTCCAGAACAACCCACAGATTCTGCAGATTCTGCCTCAATGTTTAAGTAGGAAGTACTAGGAACTAGTGAGTAACATCTACATGAAAGGAAAAATCCAAAGTTTCCCTCTAGAACCTTGACCAAAAGCATTGGACCTCCTCCCCTGACTAGAACTCCTCCCATAAGGCACCCTGGTACATTTTCATGAATTTATACTACAGCAGTTCCTCAGGGGGATCAGACATCACAGGCTAGATTAATCAGAGTTCCGTATCCATCACCCTGTTTCCGGATCACTTCCTTAGATTACTTACATTAAGTTCAGACTATTTAAGCTTTCATTAGACCCAGCAGTAACGCTGGAAACACCCTTCAAGACCCGTAGTTCTGATGACAATCTGACCCGGTCATCTGACCGACACTATTTGGCGTCATGGGGAAAGTGGTTATAATGTTCTGGTTGATTGACGTAGTGAACCACTTAAACTCCTTTCTCTTTAAAAATGCGTTGCGTGTATTTCCACAACATCTGGACCCACCTGCTCCCGTGTGACCACGGAACTGCTGGATTCTGGCCCCCGTGCTCCACTCCCAGCATGCAATGGTGTTGTCGAAGGATCCAGTCACCAGCTTCTGTTCGTCGAACTTCACTGTGGCGCAGGTGTGCGTCTGAATGCCATAAATGCACTGCCCGGTGCGCACATCCCATAACTTGGCCGACAGGTCATCGGATCCTGAAAAACAAGAGGAGGTCCATGACGGCGATGCTTCGGCTCAGACGCCATAAAACCCCGTCGAGGATGAACGTTCATGCGCTCAGCCTCCTTCACATTCACAGAGATGAAGAGTTGAACTCTACACCTCTTGTTTTTGAGAGAGAGAGAGGTATCTGTCGGACAGACCATAATTTACTGACTTAAGGACTGTTGGATTCAGAGTTTCTGACTGGTGAGCTTCATTCAGGCTCCATGTTGAGTGACGTTTGGTGAGTAGAGCAGATCTTTACCCTCACCTTCAGAAGTCTTCATCGCTGCCGCCATCTAGTGGTGAAACACGATAGTCTCCGTGTCAGGAGGAGGACTCTGGTTGAACACACACCGCATCTGTCGTAGGACTCAGACCCTCTCTCAGAACATCACGCTACTTTTCTGTTGGATCAGTCGCGGCTGATTTGCCCAGCGTTACAGAGAACGTGTGGAAGCTGACGGTATTTTTAAACAGTGTGTGAATGTGTGTGTGAGAATGTGTGTGTGTTATATTTCACCGGTTTTCTAATGCAGATTTTTTTATAAAAGTGGACATCTATTCCCTAAAAGATAATATAGGTCAGGCTGTATGAAGAGATGCGTATGGGTTAACTCTAGTCAGAGTAGTTAATCGTTTCTGGAAGGTTCTATGAGGTAAACCGTCCAATAAATTAAGATTATTGGCCCAAAAAATTCAAAAAAGACAAGTAAGAGTTGTTGGAATGAGTTGGAATGGTAGCTGATTAAAAAAGGTATGATGCGGAATGGATGACATCTTTTATTCTTAATCCCTCATAAGCAGCCAAACCAAACTTTAACCTGGGAGAAATAAAGTTGAGCGGTCGACGGGAAGCCAGTGCGAAGGTTTAAGTCGTACGGAGTCTGTAATAAAAACCGATCCAATGTGTGAAGAACCGGAAAAAAAAAAAACACTCGGAAGGATCATTCTTACAGCTCGATCAAGCTTTCCAGCTTCTTTCAGCACGTTGATTTAATAACCCCTGCTCTCCTCATCCCTGTTCAGGTCTTAATAGTACAAGTTATTATTATTTTGATATGAAAATGGAATATCCTCCTAGGGATGTTTAAAGTTCACAATATTGTCCTGTGTTTGTATTCTGTGCATGAATACGTGATAATAAAGAGTAAGAATTAACTTACTGGGCATGAACTACACAGCGATCAGCCATAACATTGTAACCACTGACAGGACAAGTGGATAACGTTGATCATCTGGTTACCATGGCGACCATCGGTGCCTAGGATATATCCGGATGCGGGTGAATCCAAACCTGGTGACCCAGTGACAGGGTCGTGGGTGAGCGAGGCTAGTTATTACAGAGCATGGTGTCCGATCCCAAAGAAGATTTCAAACTGAAAACTTGATTCTGGTTCTGCTGAAAGAACACGCAATTCATCACAGAACTGTTTGTTGAGGCAAAAAGTGGACTAACACATTTCCATGCGGGTGGTTTTAATGTTATGGCTGAACCGCTTATACACATTAAAAGAACCAAAAAAAACGACCCTGGTTCTGCCTACGAATCCATGATATCCTGTAAACAATCGGAGAAACAGAAAAACAAACATTGGGGTTCTGGTTCTGGTGGAGGTAAGGAGGCGGATCCACGTCGTACCTGTGCAGAGGAGGCCGTCCTTATAGTAGAGGGCGTAAACCCGGGCGCTGTGGCCGATGAGGGAGGACGTCTCGAAGGCCTCCTGATCCTTCAGCTGCATCATCCGCAGCTTAGCCTTCAGGTAGACCCCCTTCCAGTGCGACGCGTCCTGAATGGACTCGTCGATCCTCCAGCCCAGCTCCCGACAGACGCCCTGCCACACCTCCGTGCAGGAGCTGATCACCTGCCAGGAGAAGAACGCCGGCTGAATCAGTCTACAAGCTACTTCTTCAGTACTGGGGGGTTATTACAGAAGAGTGGTGTGACTTTATCACGCTTTCATTTAACTCTTTATCATCCTGAATTATTTTTCTTATTTGTTCGTTTTTGTTGAAGGTGTTTTGGATATTGTGGAGCAATTTGTAAAAAAAACGACAAAAACATCCGACAACCTTTTGATGCAGGTATCAAAATCTATATATATTTTTTTTTTACTTTATATAATATATATATATATATATATATATATATATATATATATATATATATTTGGTAACGCTGTTAAAGTATCGGAACCCCTGCCGTTTTTTTTACTGTTTCTGTGTTTATCTCAAACTATAAAATGGTTTCAGACTCTCAAACTAAATTTAATCAATCTTTATTTATATAGCGCCAATTCACAACAACAGTTGTTGTTTGTGTTGCATTTCAAATTAAATCCCCCACAGGAACACAGAACGTTGAGACGCTTTTGCGTTAGCAGAGCGGCTAAAGCTACTAGGCGCTCAGAACCAGCCACGGGCCCGCTGAATGTATGTATCAACGCGGTTATATATGGTTTTAAAACTTTAGGACCAAAGGAAGTCCGGCGGAACAACCCCAAGAGCGTTGGGCACAACCAACGTAATCACACAAGTCAAATGTAATCGCCTGAGGAACATGGCAAGTTAGAAGCTAACGTTAGAAGCGCGGCCAAAGCCAGCGGGCGCTCAGAGCCAACCACGAGCCCTGAAGTCTCTAGTGACATTCACATGCGGTTTTCTGTTCGGTTTACAGTGGGTTTGTTGAGCCAGAGTCTACAGCAGAAACCTGACAGCCAGACAAACTGTATGATAATGTACAGGAGCGGCGAAACCGGTCGAGCGTGTCTTGGAAAAACGATTCTGCTCAGAGATCCACGGACCCACAGGCAGCTCAATCTATGCGACGTCGCCCGGTACTTCAGGCTCGCCTGGGAAATCAGAGCTCTGTCTTGTAGAGCAAAGTAATACCTGAGGACCGTGGTGCTGAGCACAGAGCAAACACGCTCTGCTCCACTGCTGAACACCGGGATCAAACTGAAAAGTTAAAGCTTAAGGCGTTGGAGGTGGGCCAGAGTGACAGTCAGAATCTTAAGAGTTTAATCGTTATTATAGCCGTAGCTCTCACTTTTAACTTTAACAGGTATTACTCGAAAAGGTAAAGCTGTGTTTTATAGGCTGATGGCTCATGTTTGCATGTTGTCCATGATTCACGCGTGAGCTGAAGCACAAGAGACCTTTCACAGCATATTCTGCTAATCTCTCCACAGCATATCTGTTTCCATCTCCCGCTTTCACTCAAACCAACTGCATGTCCTCTCTCACCACATCCAGAACCCTCCTCTTTGGTCTTCCCCTTCTTCTCCTGCCTGCAGCTCCATCTACCAGTAGATCCACTGTCCCTCCCCTTCTTCACGGGTCAGAACCATCTCAATCTGTCCTCTCTGACTGATGTCTCTTTTCTAATCCTGTCCTTCCTCTCACTCCCAGAGAACATCTGAACATCTTCAGCTCTGCCTTCTGGTCAGAACCACCGTCTCTAAACTATCCGACAGAACTGCCCTCACCTCCATCTTGGAAACTTTCCCCTTCACTCCTGCCACTTGAAAATCCTGGCCCTGGAAAACCCTGATCCTCAACAAGCCCACCCAGTGCCGGTTGCGGTGCATCAGCGCGAAGGAAATGCACCCAACAAGGGCCGACCGGCACCAGAAAGAGATCCTGCACGGAGATCTTCTAGCACCGTGGGGCCGTCACTTGTCCAATGAGTTGAAAATGGATATCAACCAATAGTTTTCCCAAGATCTGTATTTCTAGAGCCGGTGTTCATCTGGTCCACGCAGTCTACTGTCCAAATACGAACACCTCCATGTAAGGAGACCCCCCCCCTCTGGAGACATAAGGAGCCTTCTCCTAAGCCGACATTATTTTAAGATGATTATACACCACAAAGAGATAATTATTATTCTCAAGATGAATCCCTGAATGTTACACACCGCACCTTGAAGGCAACTGCGAAGCACACATGACCAGAGTGGAAGACCCCAGAAAAGACTGATATTTACCTTATTCCACTGCTTGCAGACCAGGCAACAGGTGAGCAGGGTTTGAGGATCAAGCCAGCGCAGCAGGTAGAAGGCCAGCTCCAGGGGAAGAAGGCGCAAGAAGTCCCGCTTGAGCAGAGTCTCCAGTCCATTGGACAGATGACGGAGCTGAACGGCGCCACTTAAAGATATGAGGTGGTCCAGAGAGTGGTTGCGCTGCTGGTCATTCAGAGTAAGGAAGGTGGTGGAGACCGACTCCAGCCACCTTTCAAAGGCCTCCTTCTCCATGGGCACATGAGAGCGACCTGCAACACCTACAAGAGCAACACACAACCCAACTTCAGAGAGTCCCACTGGTGACATGAGCAGCAGCAGACATCCCAACCCGACGGATGGAACACCTGAGATACACGAACACATTCCAATACGGTTTGGTGCAAAACGATTCAACGTCCACGGTGTGTTCAGGTTCCTTTACAGTTAACATTATTCAACCCTATATAATACACACCTGTGCATCTCTTTCTATATAACATATATAGGTACAATTATACATGACCAGCAGTACCATTATAACCAGCGACAGGTGAATTCAGAATATCTGGTTACCATGGCACCTGTCAGTAAGTAGGATGTATTAGGCAGGAAGTGAACATTTTGCCCTTAAGTTTCGTTTCCAAAAAGAAAAACGGTGAAGTTTAAGGTTCTGGGGGACTTTGACGTGGGCCTAATTGTGATGTCTAGACATCTGAAGTGTGTTTTCAAAGGTGGCGGCCAGAAATCTCCACAGGGTCTATTGCCGGGTTGGGATGAAGAATCTCGGTGGGTGAGGGTCCGTGTTTGTTTTGGTATTTCTTTTTTTGTTTCAAGGTCAAATGTGGATGAGAGAAATTTGAGAATTAGTTTAATTTCATTTTTTTAATTACATCATGAAAAAATAAAATCACGAGGAGATAGAAATTAAGAAATTGTTGTTTGTTGTTTTGTTTTCTGAGACCGATTGAGGTGGTAAACACAGCACATTTAGAGCTGTCAATCATCCATCTATTCATTAACAGCAGTGGTTTGTTTCAAAGCAATATGAAGGTTCCGAAGGTGAACTGGTCTCACTGGTCTTGTCTGCATCCCTTTCTAAGAACTTTACTTTTAATATGAAATACGTCAGCAGACCTTAAATCGAGGTTCTAACCGCTCTCACACACACACACACACACACACACACACACACTGATCAGCCACAACATTAACACCAGTTAGTGGTTCTAATGTTGGGGTTGATTGTTGGATATTCTAGACAGCTGGAAACTGATTTTATTCTACAAATGTGTCCCATAATAACTGATTGACTCCGCTGTAGTCCGTCATATCCGAGCAATGATTCATGTTCTGGTCCATCTGCAGACTGACAGCAGCCACCGACGCACCTCCTACTACTGGTTTACTACATGATCCATCCTGGAGATGATGAGACACCAGTACTACTGGTTTACTAGACAATCCATCCTAGAGATGATGAGACACCAGTACTACTGGTTTACTACATGATCCATCCTAGAGATGATGAGACACCAGTACTACTGGTTTACTACATGATCCATCCAAGAGATGATGAGACACCAGTACTACTGGTTTACTACATGATCCATCCTAGAGATGATGAGACACCAGTACTACTGATTTACTAGATGATCCATCCTAGAGATGATGAGACACCAGTACTACTGGTTTACTAGACAATCCATCCTAGAGATGATGAGACATCAGTACTACTGGTTTACTAGATGATCCATCCTAGAGATGATGAGACACCAGTACTACTGGTTTACTAGATGATCCATCCTAGAGATGATGAGACACCAGTACTACTGGTTTACTAGACGATCCATCCTAGAGATGATGAGACACCAGTACTACTGATTTACTAGATGATCCATCCTAGAGATGATGAGACACCAGTACTACTGGTTTACTAGACAATCCATCCTAGAGATGATGAGCCACCAGTACTACTGGTTTACTAGATGATCCATCCTAGAGATGATGAGACACCAGTACTACTGGTTTACTAGATGATCCATCCTAGAGATGATGAGACACCAGTACTACTGGTGAGACTGGTCGGTGTATGCAATTGCGGATATAATCAAGATTAACCTGATTTCAGAGCTGCTAACGTATTTCCTATTTGCTGCGACCTCTCAGGAGGACCGCCCTCCTGTAAATGTAATAACCAGATGATCAGAGCATCTCCAAAACTGCAGAACTGATTAGGTGCTTAGGATTAGTAGCTACCACAGGGGTCTCAGGGAGGATAAATGTTCAACCAGCAACAGGATTACTAGGTGGGTTTATATAGACAGCCTAATTCCCTTTTCCGAGAGAGGAGACCCTTTCCGATGAGTTTGCAAGGAGGAAGTCTAAGTCCTTTGATGAAAGTCTTTCTGATAGCCTGTCGCTGCATCTAAACACTGTTTCTGAAAGTTCTCTGTTTGAGTTCTATCTGTTCATGGCCAGTGTTGCGACGCATTTTAAATATGGCTACGTCAAAACAGTACCGGTCTACATCGGAGTCATTTAGTCATTACAACTTTGAAAAAGCTAAAGATAGTTTGACGGTTAGATGGACGGAAAGTCACTTCCTGTCCCGCCCTCTTTGTCGTACTCTTCTTCTGGCCGCTCGATGGCGGTTGGCGCCCAGCTCATCGTATCATTACCGCCACCTTATGAACTGGAGTGTGGATCGTCTGCGTATGTCAGAAAGCCGTTTCAGATCAGACGAGTGGAAGAATGTAAACACCGGGTCGGAAAAAAGATCACAGGTCGTGTCAACAGGCGACCGACAATGTAATTCGGAAAGGTTTAATTCGGATTGGAGAAAAGGTGTCCCGTGTAAACCCACCTAGTGATTTGTAAATGGCGTCAGGGCTACACCACGTTGTCTAATCACATAGGAACTACTGTAGGAATTAATGGTATAACAGCTGGTTTGCTTTTACTTCATGTGAACGGGAAGAGATGGCACCAGGATGTAATATCGGTAGAAGGAAGGCCGGGGGGAGAGTTGTGATGCTTTGGGCAAAGTTCTGATGGCAATCCTTGGGTCTCTCCGTTAATATTTAAATCATGAATTGACCCGAGAATTTTTCTCAACCTATAAAGAGGTCATTAATATGAACTTAATGTCTTAGTTCATTGGCTTTGAATGTTTGTCAATCACAAACAACTTTGGAGACGTGAATTTCAATGGACGGTAAGGATAGGAAAAATTATAATCTAAGAAGTAACTTTAGGTTCACAGACAAACGTATTCGCGTGGAAAGTACAATATTACAAGCATAAAGCAGACAAAATTGGCAAGTACCATAAATGTATACTTCAGTACAGTTTTTGAATAAATCTACTTAGTTACTCTTAACTACTGGGAACTGTTACGTAACTATACCATAGCTATAGAATTTAACAACACTGGCCTGCTTGGTAAACAAAATGAGTATCCTGTACGCTTTATTTTGTTATGATTATTTATTATATACCATTTTACAAACGTTAGTACCTGTTTATGTTCTCACGCTTTGGAATCTGCCTGGCTAGTTAGCAACTTCTATAGCAGACGTTAGCAAAGTAATACTAACTTACTCGCAGTTTAATAGAGTGTTAGCAACGGCCTCTCATATCTATTCAGTTGAGGAACAGTGGGAGTCAGTCACAAATATCACTTCAATTAGATATATACAGGTAGAAATTCCACTAACCAGAGTTGCAGGTAGTTTTCCTTCCCACCACTTTGACGGTTTCACATAGCGGAGTTAGCCCAGCTAGCTAGCCTGTCAGCGATCCAAGTAGCGTCGCTTCGTTGCTAAAGCTTGCTAACGACCACGATTAGAGTCGCCGCTGCTGTAAGTTCTGAGTTGCATTATGTTTCTACTGAATTCGTATCAGACCGGTTGCTCCGACAGGGAGTTTTAGGTAGTGAGATAGCATGTTTTCAGGTAGTGACAGCATAAAAACCAAAAGATAATGGGAACGCTATCCCTGATCCCCGCTTTGGTCTTTTTTACCCTCAGCAATGTCTGACAGGAAGTACAGTAGGAGCGTTTGTCAACTCTTCCCCGGAAACACAAATATGAAATCGATACGATCTGCAGGGAACGTTTCCCTTATTTGCTGCCGATACGGTTTATATGTCTGCTGAATAGTTTTACTAATTTCTTATTAATTACAGTGGCATTCAATCCGAAATTATCTGCCTGTAAGGTTTTGCAATGGGAAATCCATCGGACTTTTGATGGGAGATATTTCAGGTACACTAACTTCCGGTTTCGCACACAATGTAGTACATTTTGAACTATGGGAGCGAGGCGCTATTTTTTCTCAGGATAGTGAGGTCATGTCCCGCCCCTACACTGTCTCTGATTGGTTAGCCTCAACAGTCTCCTGAATAATAATAATATAAAAAGAAGAAGAATATATTTTATTTATAGAAGGCTATTCAAAATACTCAAAGATGACATACAGGTGCAGAAAAAGAACAACAACATATTAAATCAAGAATTAAAAAAAATATATAATAATAATAATATATAAAAATATAAACGTTCTTTCTTTGGTAAACAACTTATAAATAAGAAAGCAACATAAACAAAACAAATTATAGGAAAAAAAGGGAATAGCATTTTAAAGGTTGGCGATTTGTTCCTCGTCCCTGGCAACTTAGCAGTGGCCCCAGAATTATTATTGGCACCCATCAAAAAGAAGTTTGAGTGTATCTCTCTGTCAACAATTCTCTTAACATGTAATGTGTTCTACAACCTCACTCTGTTATGAATTAAACCTATTTACTGATAATAAAATAATTAATGGGGGGCACCATCCGCCGGGGAGGATGGTGCCCCCCATTAATTATTTAATGGGGGTCACCCCCTTCGACCGTGACCCCCCAAAGAATTGCATAGTCAGCGTATAGGAATGGGTGGGCCTGCTTTTTAGGCCATAACCGATTTATTCTTGTTAACTTCACATTTGATTGTAGAAGTTCAATCAGGGGGATCACTTGTACAACGACAGGGATTGGGGACTTTTCGGGGGAAATACCCCTTGCTAACAGGGGGTTGACAGATTTGAGACCCCTTGCGGTTTGTGTCGAGAGCGCGTTTAAATTCAGTAGCGCCATATGTCGTACTCTCCATCCCTGCGTCGCCACCCCGCCTCAGAAGGCAATCGAGTCTATCAAGTTAAAAGGACAATGACTTTCCGTTGAATGACTCTGTTCACTCTGTGCCGTGGACAGACACACGATAATAATTAACCTATCCCCGCTGACAGGGTCAGAGGTCAATCTGTGCTGTCGGCATACCGTACACAGTGTCACGTCCCGATCGGCTCATCGGGGTAAGCAAGAAAACCCGTTCCGCTGACACCGTAAAGCGGAAATCAGTAAACGCCTGATTAGCTGAAGTGGCGGCGTCTCTCTGATGACTGAACGGATGACGAATAGACGCTGCTGAAACACTTGCTGTTTGTTTTTCAGCTCAGAATCTTTATCTGTGACTGATTCTCTCAAGGACAGAACCGCAGATGGACCGCAGCAGCTTCAGCATGAATCATGCAGCGCTTGCATTCATGTTACATTATGTTCTGACAGATCAGCAGGGAATGAAGTCAGCTGACACAAAGTTACTGTCCTGTCTTTATTTCTAGTTGTGTCAACATGTCTTCATGACGCGGTTGAGTCTGAGGAAGAGAAAGACGAGTATCATTACTCTGGACTTATCTACTTATGTGTCTATAGGTATACCTACCTACCTACATACACCTATCTACCTACCTCCACCCATCTACACCTACCTACCTACATACAACCTACCTACCTACCTCCACCCATCTACACCTACCTACCTACCTCCACCCATCTACACCTACCTACCTACCTACAACCTACCTACTTACCTCCACCCATCTACACCTACCTACCTACCTACATACACCTATCTACCTACCTCCACCCATCTACACCTACCTACCTACCTACATACACCTATCTACCTACCTCCACCCATCTACACCTACCTACCTACCTACATACACCTATCTACCTACCTCCACCCATCTACACCTACCGACCTACCTCCACCCATCTACACCTACCTACAACCTACCTACTTACCTCCACCCATCTACACCTACCTAAATACACCTAGCTAGAAAACTACCAACCTACACCTACTAACCTACCTACTCACCTACCTTCCTACCTACACTTACCTACCTACACACACCTAGCTAGAAAACTAACAACCTACACCTACCTACAAATTCCTTCCTACACCAACCTACCTACCTGCAACTTGCTACCTACACCAGGCTACCTACCCACTCCCCACCTACCTATTTACCCACCTACCTATTTACCCACCTACCTATTTACCCACCTACCTATTTACCCACCTACCTACTTGCTTTCCTACCTACCTACCTACTCACCTACCTACCTACCTTAATACTTACCTACCTACCTACATACTTACCTATCTACTCACCTACCTACCTACCTACATGCCTACGTACCTATCTTGATGGAATACGTCACTGTCAGGTAATATGACTTGGTCAGAAGGAGCTACCTGTCAAAGTAAAATCCACATAAATGGCAGGACCAAAGATTTCCTAGCAGAACATTGCTCAGAGCATCACCCTGCCTCCCACAGCTTACCTTCCTCCCATAATGCATCCTGGTGCCGTCTCGTCCTCAGGTAAGTGACGTATCTGGATGTCCACACGATTTAACCAGGTTCTTCAGACCAGGCCGCCTTCTTCCTTTGGTCTGGTCCAGTTCTGATGCTGGCATGTCTCCTGTAGGAGCTTTCAGCTGTGGACAAAGCTTAATCATGGTCGCAAAATCAATTTGGCGCTAATCAACGCTTTTGAGATATGACCACTTTTCCCATTTGGAAGATAGACTTTAGGAGAAAATGTTGACGTTCTTCCTAATATATCACGCTGACATGAGGAAAAGGTTATTCGCTTCACTGGTTATAATCTTTCGGCTGATCGTTTTCTATCAAAAAACAAATTCCAATACTTTTGTCTCAGCATTGAATTGGAGGATGATTGTGTTGTACAATCTTTTGGGGGAAATCAGGGAGTCAACTCCGGATCAATCTTGTCGGAAACTTGCAAATGAAATAAATGAGTAGAAAAAGCACTCAGAGAACGCAAACCTCCGCCAGCGTACAGCAGGACCCCAGGTTCGGGAAAACTCCCCACAGAGTCCTCCATTAATGTCTGAGTTCTTGGAAGCCTCTGAATACACTGATTACTCCAACAAACTCTCTGAGTATGAGAGATACTCTGCAGCTCTTCGTCTCCTGCGCCTTCCACTTCAACGTCTCTGTTCAGCCCACTGAGCACCCAGCTCCACCCCAAAAGGAACATCAAAGGAATCAAAAAAACAAGGGCATCAAATGCCACGTTGCGATGTAACTTTAACTCAAGTTAAAAATAGGATCAAATGTTTCTGGGGATTTTATCTTTTTTAAATATTTTCAGTCATTCCAATTCAAAGCCATCTTGAATCTTAAGTTCTGCTGACGTTTATTTAATCCTCCTATCAGCGCCAGTCAATAGACCCAACCGAGTCATCAGTCTTCCTCTTCCTCTTCTTCTTCCTCTTCTTCTTCTTTGAGCTGTTCACCTTAGGGGGCGACAGCGGAATCATCTGTTTCCATCCGTCCTCTTCATCGTCTTTGTCAAACCAACCAACTGCATGTCCTCTCTCACCCAGATCCAGAATCCTTTTCTTGGCTTTTCCCCCTTATTCCATCTCCAGCATCCTCCGACCAACATTTCCACCATCCCTCTTCTTCTCGCATCCAAACCATCTCAATCTTTCCTCCCTGATTTTGCTGATTTTTCTAAATAAAAAAAATAAATAAAAAATCAGATATTAGTCATTTTCTTAAATATTTTTTATGCATTAATGTTGTGAGCGAGGGACAGAATCCCACCACGTCAGGTTCTACGTTCTGTTTCCAGGCTAAAAAGTCAAATCTTAAAGCTTAAAGTCATTAATAAACATCCAATATAATATATGCGTTATACTACTATAATCATGTTCCCGCCTTTGTTGGTGACACCAAGTTCATGGGTGCAGGTCTGTCCTGTGGGCCACAGGGTGTCAGGCGCAGCTGTTGATTGGCTGAGTTGGGTGCTGGGGGGTGGGGTTAGGGTGGGTGTGGGGGGGGGGACACTAGCCTCTAACAGGCTGAGTGATGAATGTCTGACTGCTAAGCTCCGTCTACAAAGGAGCCACTAAAGCCGCTGAACCCACTAATGAGGCGCTGACAGAAAAACCTGGCCTGGACCCGCTGGACTGAACTCGGTGCCAGAGGCTGAGTAGTTCACGCCAGGACGTCTTCTGGATACAGAGGTCCTGAGACCGTCAACTAGTAAAGGAATATCCTCAGAGTTTTTAAGATGTTGAACGGCACTGCTAAAAGGTGTTTGTGTTTCTTCGCGTACATTCTGAGAATATTCCGGCTCACTCCTCAGTTTGAAGACACTTATGTAGCTGCAAAGCTAATCTGGAGCACATTTAAGGGGAGGGTTGCAGAAGGACGGCGGTGGGTGAGGCGCTCAGATACTTTACGTGAGTAAAAGTATTATGCAGCGCTGTTAGAATACGCCACAACGAATAAAAGTATTCGTGGTTGCATGTACATGCGAAAGAGCGAGGGGCCGAGGACGGAGCCCTGGAGGACACCACCGGTCAAAGCGACCCCAGAAGCCTATTTGATAAGGGTTTTGTTTTTTTGCATATTGAAGCATTCGAGGAGAACCAAAAAATGTTCTTAGAGTATAAAAATAAAAGTACTAGATGGTCCGTAAAATATTCCCTCTCAGTGTTTAAACGCTTTAAAGTTTAAATCTATGATAAAATGACAAATTACCTGTATTCCATAAAAAAATTGTCAACTGTAATTTAAATAGTTAAGATTGGATGGATGGATGGATGGATGGATGGATGGATGGATGGATGGGTGGAAGGATGGATGGATGGATGGACGGGTGGATGGATGGATGGATGGGTGGAAGGATGGATGGATGATGGATGGATAGACGGGTAGATGGATGGATGGATGATGGATGGGTAGGTGGAAGGATGGATGGATGGATAGACGGGTAGATGGATGGATGGATGATGGATGGATGGACGGGTGGATGGATGGATGGATAGACGGGTAGATGGATGGATGGATGATGGATGGGTAGGTGGATGGATGGGTGGATGGGTAGGTGGATGGATGGACGGGTAGATGGATGGATGGACGGGTGGATAGATGGATGGATGGATAGACGGGTAGATGGATGGATGGACGGGTAGATGGATGGATGGATGGAGGAAGGGTTGACCTACGACCCTCCTGCCAATCCATTCGGATCCACCATCGAACTGTGGAAAAGATTCTAGGATGACATCTTGTTGTTATGTAATGGAACAGCAGAGGAAGAGGAGGAGGAATCCCTCACAGCTTCAAAGAGTTTGAATGTGAAGAAGAAGACATTCAATCTAGAAGCGGTGAAAGAAACGACCCCTCCTCTGATCCTCTTTATCAGAGTTCTCTCGTGACCCCGTGACCTCACCGGCCAACATGCACAGCACTTCCTGTTCATCCGTTTCTACCATCTGCCTTCACTTTTATCCTTTTAGCCTAATTTATTTCCCCTCACCTTTTGACATGTGGCTAATACTATAAAACCTATATAACTATACTATATATATATATATATATAACTATACTATATATATATAACTATACTATATATATATAACTATAACAAAATACTTATAACACCTGTTATACATTCTTTGATCTCCACTATATCTTACCTTTACCCAGATGAAGAAGGAGTAAAGACTGAAAGATATACAAATATACATATATATACATATATATATATATATATATATATATATATATATATACACACACATGTATGTATATATATATATATGTATATATTCTATACACCTAATCATGTCTTAATAATTCCTGTGAATAGCCAGAAAAGAACAGATCCAGGACCACGTAGATAAAAAGTAATAGTAAGACACCCTGGCCTACTTTATCAGGCGTGCAGTGGCTGTGAGTGATTTAAGATTAACACCTCCTGTCGTCGCGGGGGAACGGAACATAAGCAGCTCCTCTACTCCTCGCCTCCTCGCCTCCTCGCCTCCTCGGATCCCTCCCACCACTGACACTTTTCAGCAGGAGTTCAGAGAGTGAGCATCAGAGCAGCCATCAATCCAGGTCACGTTTTCCCGTCGCCTCTTTGCCCTCATGGCCGATTACACCCCAGAGCAGCGAGGGCCGAGAGTCTGAGTCCCGAGGCCGCCCTCACTAGGAGCCAGGCATGGGCGGCGAGTAACATGCCGACCTCCGCACACAGGGCAACCTCCAGAACCGAGCGGGACGCCAGCCCTTCAGGAATTCTCCCTCATCTCCCCGCGTACTGCTGAAGGCGCCGCTCAGAGGAGAGGCCAGGGTTTCCAAAACCATGGAGCCGGGGAAAATCCACCTGGACCTGAAGACGCTGCTGCTGACGATGATGATGTTCAAGTGGGGTGAGCGATCTGGTCTTCTTCCCAGGGAGAGATTCTGAAAGGTCACTTACTTGTCGTTAGGAAGCAACAGGTCGGGCAGAAAAGAGTTTTTTTTTTACTCTTTAGATATGAAGTAGGTAGATTTTAAAGTAAAAGAACTCACACTAGGGAAAATACTCCATAAATGAAAGTCCTAGAGGTAAAATAATACTAATTATCTAAGCATTAGAAGAAGTAAAAGTACTTAAAGTGTACTCAAAGTACATTTTTCAGGTAGTGAAGAAGTACTTACTGTGTAGTAATATAATTGTATAGTTATATTTGAAGTACTTTTACTGCAGCGTTAACGTGTGGATCTAATGTGGAAGTTAAAGGTTGAGGTAATCTGATTACTTTAAGATGCTTGTTGAGTAGTTTAATCTACGGGAGGGATGAAGTATTCAGGTACTTCATTTGAGTTAAAATACCGTTAAAATACTCCGCCGCAAGTAAAAGTCACACATTAAAAGACTTTTCTTGATTAAAAGTATGTATTATCAGCAGAATGTACTCTAAGTATCACAGTAAAAGTACTCATTGCATAAAAAGTACTTTTTTAAAGCGTCGTACTTTTTATAATATCAGACTGTTTTCAGTTTTATGGCTTTTTCAGAAGATCAAAGGAGGATTCTGAATAATTCATTTAGCTTAAAAAGAAGGACTTTTCATAAATACATTAGTAGAGATATACTAACTATTACACTCTGAAAAGTAACTAGTTACTACAGCTGTCAGACAAGTGGAATGGAATAGAAATGTGATTTTCTCAGAGAGACATTATTTGGCAGAAAATGGAGGTAATTAAACAGAAGAACCTCAAATTTGTACTTCTTTAAATATTTGATTTGATTTCTTGATTTAGTATCTTAGAAAGTTTAAATCTATGATAAAATGACAAATGATCTGTATTCCATAAAAAAAAATTGTCAATTTTAATTTAAATAGTCAAGATTAGTTGGATGGATGGATGGATGGATGGATGGAAGGGTGGATGGATGGACGGATGGATGTATGGATGGATGGACAGGTGGATGGACGGGTGGATGGACAGAAGGATAGATAGACGTCTTTCATGCAAATCTGTCCTGTAGTTTTTTCCAGATGTATATATTTATACATATATATGTATAAATTCGGGGGAGCAAGTTCAAAACTTGAGTAATATAAAGGTAGTTACTGCATATTTATGCATATTTATGGACAAAAACCACATGAAGTACTTTTTAAGTGTGGGTTTTTTATCAGTTATCACGTAATCCGGAGGAGCTTCGGCGCCACTGGTCTCAGGAATGTCATCAATCCCCTCAGAGATGCTACTCCATCAATCCATGAATGGCGCACAAGTGCATTGTGGGAGGTGCTCATTGGAATAGATTTCTGCTCCCACAAAATTAGGAGGAATCTGGAGCCGGGTTGACCTTCTTATGGAGATGCCTGAAGCTTCTCATATAATTTATTCCTTCTTTTTTTTTTTTTTTAAACTTTCTTCAAGAAAACCAACATAATTGCTCAAAGGAATTATGCAGGTTCTTATATTCTTAGTATTGGTTTATTTGGATGGGGTGGAAAAAGGCGTGGAACCGTTTTTAAATGGTACAAGATCTTCTGGATGGTTTCACGAGTCAGGTCTTCATGTTTCACTTCTTCTTGTTGAAGTTTCACGCTCTGTTGTTTTTTCTTGCGTCATACTGCGTAATATAACAAGAATGAACGACCGTCTACCGATCTGGGTTGACTCAGATGTCGGGACTTGCATTTTGAATATCTTCGGTTAAAGAATCTCAAAAATATCTCAAATACTTTAAATAACTATTTTCAGCTAACTTTAAGGCGTATTTTATTTTTAAAAAGCTGAGCTACCCCTCTGTAATCTTATTTCTTCTTCAATCCAGAACAACGTCACTATTATACAACTTTGAATAGATAAATGTAGGTACAATAAAAATAAGAAAAACGCGACTTTTGAGGGGAAAAATACACGTTTTAGATTAATTCTGACTTATTCTCAGACAATATGTGCTAATATGTTCCTAATATTAGTAAAATATGACTCAAAAGAAATTTCCACCTGAATATTACTTCTTAGAAGAAGAAATCTAACTGAGCAAAATTTCACTTTTTCTACTGACAGATTTTTTCTTTTCTTATTACAAGCTAAAAAAAACAAAAAAACTCATTTTTATTTTTATTTCATTCTTATTTTTTTAACTTAATTTAAATCAAGTGGTGATGACTCCATATTTTGCATATTTTGTTAATTAAAAGTTATAGTTTCTGCTAAAAAGGAAAGTTTTAAGTCCTTTTTTAAATGTGTCAGTTGTCTGTGGAGCCCTCAGATGGTCAGGCAGGGCATTCCACAGACGAGGGGCAGCAGGACAGAAGACCCGATCACCCATGGTGCTGAGTTTAGTCCGGGGAAGTAGGACGTATGAGTGGGTAGAACGGAGGGATGGTGTTGAGGTCAGTGGGGTTGTTTATTAATTATTTATTATTAATTTATTTATAATTAGAGCCCTTTAAAAAAAAAAACATTTAAAAACTTAATATACGAAACAGTAAATAAAAATTTGTTGCATGAATTTGAAATAACTTTATTCCTGTGGCCTTTTGACAAATACTAAACACTGTAAAAATAGAATTGGAGGTGATTTAAAAAATTTTTTTTTACCTCGGCTGGTGAGATAATTTATTCAAGAATTTAAAAATAACTAAATAGGTTAGTTCAAAAAGTACTTAATGTAATTTAGGTAACTAGCCAAAGCTATTACTTTAAGTTCATCAACAATTCTCTTTTTACAGTGTATGATAACATCCCAGACGCATAAAAAAAAAGTGAAATTACATTATGATTATTATTATTATTATTAATCTCTTAAGTAATTTCTCCAACATAAAACTAACATTCAACGGTACTTAATTTTAAATGTCGGTTACCAGTAAACAAATTCTTCTTTTTTTGTTACAGTGTGAACGGAGGTCACGTCCAATTTAGATGTTGCTTCTTTTCTTTCTTTTTTTTTTTTTTAAAGAGAATGTTTTCGTCTGACTCACACGACTCTGATCCGTCCAAGTACGGAGTTTCCTAAAAAACAGACGTCACACTCACTACTGGAGCATTTCAACGCTCGGCCGAATAAAAGAGATAAGCGGATAAGAGCGACAGCGGCTCACTATGTTTGTTTAATCTTCCTTTCTTTGTTGGGAAAAAAAGAAGTCCTTAAAGAGGAGGGGGATAGCGGGGGGGGGATAAGGGGGGGGGGGATTAGTCGTGGTTTGCCCCTTATGTGACGTCGCTCTTATGAAACCCGACGGATGTCGAACAAAAACAAAAGTTGAATCTGATGCATGAATGTTTCAATGTTCTCAAAATGTGGGCCGGGTCACATTTTTTGGGGTGGGGGTCGGGGTGGGGGTGAGGGGGCGGGGAGTACTGCCGGCATGTGACTGAGACAAAAATGTGGAGTGGAACTTAGACACCAAAATACTTGAGTTGAGGGGGGGGTCTGTGTGTCCCTGTGATGTCAGCGGAGGCAGCCTGTTCTAGGGTCTCCCAAGGTGAATTGTTGCTCTAAACAGAAGGGGGCCACACTAAACGCTCATTCAAAGTCGTTGGTGCGGCAGTGTGGAATATGGCCCCATTGGAGTCTGGATACTGGTGGTGGTGGTGGCTGATGAATCCTCTGAAGCTGATGAATGATGATGGTGATGGATCTGCGAGGGCTAGGTGGAGATTGGGAGGTGGAGGGCGTTTGAACCAGCGGCGTGAGAGAACTAGATGGATGGAGAGAGAGAGAGTCGTACTTAAAGACAGTAGCTGGCGGTGGGTGGGAGGGGGGGGGGCGGAGCATGCAGGTGAGACACAGGTAATGGGGTGGATGAGGCTGCCTGAATGAGTGCAGCTGATATTGATGCCCCAGACAGGGAAGCAGGTAACTGAGTCTGAGCAGGTGTGACAGGTGAGGATAATGGCCGAGTGTGCGAGAAGATAGTCTTTCTGACTGAACTATAGATTCTCCATATACGCTAATGTACGGAGACTTCCTTCGACTTTGGTTGTGTGAACGCTATAACTCCAAAACTGTTTCAGGGATCATTTTCGGATTTTGTGCTCACGTAGAACTTAGTGTGAGCAAGAACTGGACTGATTTTGGGAAAGGTAAGATGTTCATTTCCAACACTAGGGGGAGCTTTATCGCCAAAAGTTTCTGGCCCATAACTTCTCAACCGTGAGTCCGATTTAGTCCAAATTGGGTGCGTATGAGTCGAGTGGATGAGTTCTATATTGTGCCTTAATATAAATATACATATATTTTACTGCATTTGTTTGTATTTAACAAAGGAACAACAACTCGACAGCCTAAGCACCAGCTCCCGGCTCAGAAAAATGGTGCCAGACAAGCACCAACTCTTTGCTGGTCTAGAGCCAAGAACCTACTACATCAGGGTTTGGGGGCGGGGTTATTGTGACCAAGAAGACCGGCGCTAACACTGAACCGCCATTTTAAAAGAACAGCCGATCGAGATTCATCTGTTAAACTAGCAATAACAGTTTTTAGTTTTTTATTTTAACATTAATAACAAAAGTTGATTTTTTTTTTGGGCTCTGGATCTCAACGTAATCCTGTAGGGCCAGAACCAGAACCTGCACAGAGACGATGGGCTCCTCCGTCTTCGTCGTCGTGCTTGAGTATGGCGCGAGCGTTGCCGTACTGACGATATACACTGACGTAACGGCGTGGTTCTGAACTGGGCTCCCTGCTAATGGAACAGAAAACAGGTTCTTAGGAGGTGCCCTAGCTGAACCAATTAAGCACTGGCACTAGCACCAGCACCGAACTAGCACCAGGTTATTTTTGAACTCAATTCACCCTGAAGTATTCAAAGACAAGACAAAGTGAGACGACCAGAACGCCTGCTAGTGGGTGGAGCTCCGAGGATGTAATCTGGGCAGGTATCCTGCTAGCAAGGGATTAGCGGAGCAAGGGATTACGACATGGAAAGGCTCTCCGGGTCAAGTGGGCCGTCAGACCTGCTGGAGTGAGTGAGGGGGAGGGAAAGTCGGATGAAGAGTAGAAGTGGGTGGGGGTGGGGATGAGGCGGGGTTGAAGACGGAGATCAGAGGGGAGGTGGGGGGGGAGGTGGAGCGCAAAACAAGAGCGAGACGAAAAATCCCAGAATGAAAAGCGACATGTGGGAGGACTTACGTGATAAAACGTCGGACCCCCCCTCCTGGATTCTAAACCGTGTCCGAGCTTCAAAACTATATTTAGCAAAAAATAATCTGAATAAACACAGAAGAAAACAAACAAACAAGTTTTAAATGAAAGTTCACTAAATAACACAAAAAAAAGTTTGTCTGATATCTGTATCCCAGGTGTGACAAAGTATTCACGCCCCCAAACTTAACCCGGCTGGACCCAAACCCGCCTGTTTGCTGGAGATCAGTCTCTGACGCCTCTGTGGCGGAATTTGGGCCCACTCTTCTTTACAGAACCGCTCCAGTGCAGAAACACTGAAGGGTTGGTGAGCATGAACCGATCTTCTCAGGTCCCACCACAGCATCTGAATGGGGTTCAGGTCCAGACCTGGACTAGACTACTCCAGAACCTAAATTATTTGATCCCATCGGATCAACTAGGAGGAGCTCCTCTGCTTGTGTGGGTCATCAAGGTGCATCGTGGGTAAAATAGTAATCTTGAATCTGAACCTTGATACTTTGTGAATGAGCCGTCACCGTTTTATTGGAAGAATTCTGGAAGTTGGTCCACTTCTGTGAAGGTCCACTATTGCTCCAGGTCTTCTCCATGTGTAGATGATGTGTCTCACTGTGGATCTGTGGAATCCCAGAACCAAAAAAACAAACATCTTTGGAACCCTTCACGCACCGATGGATTTCAATCACCTTCTGGAATATCTGTTGATTTTGGTATAGTGTGCTACTGGTGAGACATTGGAGCCAACCTCCTGCCTCTGAAGAGGAAACCAGTTTCTAAAGGTTGCAAATACTTTTCTCACGCAGACCCATGAATGACCCATGACATCATTCATGGGTAGAAACACACGTTCTGAATTGCGACCATACCGACACCCTGGGGACCCAGGTGACCTCAGGACACACCTGCTGGGTCCCATCGCATAGCACTTCCTGTTTATCTATTTACTTTCATCCTGTCATCCTTATCCTTTGATCATCTTATCCTCACCTTCAGACATCAGAGGCCAACGGTCCGGCGCCTGATATAAGTCCTACCCTCCTCTTGCTCGGGAGGAAGGCTCCAGGAACTCAAAACGTCAGCAGACGTCGAAATAAAGAACATTCTTTTTCTTTCAGCTTCCTTAAACTACCCCGAGTTTAAGGAAGACGCTCCCGTTCGGAGCTTTTTTGAGAGCCCGATTCGGGTGATTGAAGGTAGTCTGAACCGTGGTAGGTCCGTGTGGAGCATGTTCTCACCCCAGAACCTCCAGCTTCTAGTTTTTCCACAACGTTTCTCTCATGTTTGACTACGACAGCTCTTAAGTTACTTACGATGCAAGCAACAGGATCACCTCCCAGCTACGTGAACTTGTTTGTCCTGGTCTCCTCATTACATTAAGGAGACTTCAACCTAATCTGGACACCCTCCACGGCACACCTGAGAATATCCCGGTCCGCAGGTGGCTAACTCCCTCTCCTGCGGCCCACTCTAATCCGCCAAGCTCAAACACATTTAGTGTCTCCAGGGGACAAACCTCAAGCACAATTAGAGACGACACCAACATCCTGCTTATAGCGAGGCTCAAAGGGCCACAGTTTAACGCCGCCTCGATCTGGCATTCACAAAAGCAGCGGCCAAAAGACTTTAAATATATATATATATATGTAAAAAAGTTTGTATGGATTGGCTGTAAATTGATTAGAATGTAAAATAAACCTTTTTTTTTTAACAGAATTTCTGAATTTTAGCCTGGAGGGTTGCTGGGATATTAAAGAGCCGAATCAAAGTCAAAAGGTTTGTTCATTTGAAGAAAAAAAAGCTGAAAGTTTAAGTTTTGATGTCAAATTGTTAGAATAAATCCACAATGTTGGGATGTAAGTTTGGAAAACAAAAACTAGAGAACATTGAACACAACCCCCGGTTGTGTTAAAACAAGCCGTGGTTCTAGTGTGTATCTAAGACACCAGTTGGTTTTTGTTTTCCCAGAATTCACAGCCATGAAGTCCTGATTAACTCTTTAATGTCCTCACCAAAAAAAAAAAAAAATCATTTTATGGGGACAATTTTGAGTTTAATATCTTAAACCAACTAAATTTAACATAAAATGAAATTTTTTTTGCTCCAACATGTTCTTAACTTTAAAAAAGAAGAAATCTGACTTTTGAAATTTTGTATTTCATGAAAAAATTGTCAATTATTATTCGATTATGTCGTCGTTTTAAAAAAAAAAGAAAAAAAAAAGACTTTTTTGGTTTATGACGTTACATAATTGGGTTTAGTAAGCCCTCCCTTGCTTTATTTATGCCCAAATAATAAAAAGAATCCTGTTTATGAAATATGATTCTCTCAATAGCCACGGTTTCTGCCCCCTCCTCTGTGGCCGCTTTGACCTGCGGCGTCCCCCAGGGCTCCATACTCGACCCCTTTCTCTTTAGCGTATACAAGCTGCCGCTGGGTCAATTTATAAACCGGTTCTGTCACATTTGTCAGAAAGAGATATGGACCCCCATGTCGTGAACTCCTCTTCCTGTGAATACAGATTCTGCCTGAACATGTTCATATTTAATCCTGGGTATTAGTCCGATCTGGTTCTTCAGGGCCCAAAACTGAAGAACCTTTGCAACAAATGAGTCTTGATGTGTGTTATTAAATATTCTCTCTCTCTCCCCCCTTCGTCGACCCCCCCGCCCCTCCATAACTCCTTTCACTGTTAATATCTTCCACTTCAGTGGCCATTCGGGGACGGAACAGCGATCAAAGTGTCAGCGGCCGGGAGGCTGGGACGGGGTTATGTTAGAATGGGAGTTGGCCTAATAAAAGGAATCTGGACCGGTTCCATACAGGCCTCATGGTCCCGGCTGTTGGGGGGCGGGGGGGTGGAGAGACAGCGTTTGTATTGTAAATCCTCACTAAACTATCCAACCCCCCCCTGAAATGTTCTCATCCCCTTTGTGAGAGGACATGTGGAGAACGGCCCCGAGAGAGTGGCCATTCAGGGAGGGTAACGAACAATACGCTCATTATTCGCACTTTCTGGGAGTTAATTGAGAGTAGATATTTACAAATATTTATCAGGTGGAAGTAACAGCACTGAGGGGCCGAGCCCCCCGCTCAAACGTACCTATAAAATACAAGCAGGTTGTCGGGGTTATGGGCAGATTTTAAGACCCTGACCTCAGATAGAGAATTTAAAAAAAGAAATAGAGGTGTGTATATACAAATTATATATGTGTATGTACATACATGTATAT
The DNA here is from genome assembly GCA_037951165.1 of Lophius americanus. Lineage (NCBI taxonomy): Eukaryota > Metazoa > Chordata > Actinopteri > Lophiiformes > Lophiidae > Lophius > Lophius americanus. Next base: position 1,350,635 of record JBBDHG010000259.1, on the reverse strand, counting down.
ATGTGTATATTTGTGTACGTGTGTTTATGTATATATGTGTGTATATATATATCAACGATAGATAAACCGATAAAGTTAAAAAAAAAAGTTAAAAAGATAGATATAGATAAACTCTAATTATACATATATATACATATATGTATCTATATACATATAGATACATATATACACACATATACACACATATATATATACAACACATCATCAGTTGTGGAACTGGCCCCTCGTTTGTGTTTCGGCCTTATATCATGCAAAAGCTAGCAGGCCTAACATCCAGATGGTCATCAGGGAGATCTTCTGCATGGAACACCCCCGGGCAGACCTTCTTACAGTGTTCCGTACACCACACATCTCCACAGTCCCCCTCAAATCTTAAGATTGGGTTTTCCGACACTGGGATCCTTCCGAGTCCAGATCCTGATCCACCATCACGCATGAATTAATCCCGGCCGTCTCCTTTTGTCCTCCAGGGATCTTCTGCACAGCCACTTCGGACAAATGTCTGTCGGCACCCTGCCGGAATGGAGGTTCTTGTGTGGACACCGCAGATGATTACGCCTGTATCTGTGCTAGAGGAGGGGTCCGATACATGGGCAAGAACTGTGACCAACTCTACGACGCCTGCCTGTTGGCTCCGTGTGAAAACTGCACCAGCATCCCTGGAACCCCGGAATACCGCTGCATCTGCATTGAGGGACTAACGGGGGACAACTGCACGGAGGAGGTGGACGAGTGTCGGAGCAACCCCTGCTCCGGACCCCGCTCTCTGTGCGTGGACGCGCTGAACGGATACTTCTGCAGATGTCCTCCCGGGCTCGGGGGACGGGACTGCAGGACCCACGTGACTGACTGCGTCGACGAGCCCTGCGGGAACAACGGGACTTGCGCGTTGCGACCGGAGGGCTTCGAGTGCCGCTGCGAACCGGGGTTCGAGGGGAAGACCTGCCAGGAGGATGTGGATGAGTGTTTGTCAGAACCCTGTCAGAATGGAGCCATCTGTATAGACGGAGTGGCAGAGTTCCACTGCTTCTGTGTGCCCGGGTTTCAGGGCTACAACTGTGAGATCGACATCAATGAGTGTGCGTCACGCCCCTGTGAGAACAACGCCACCTGCATCAATGAGAAGGACCACTACGAGTGTGAGTGCCTGGTGGGCTTTGAAGGTACATCTAAACAAACACACACACACACACACACACACACACACACACACACACACACACACGTATTTCTACCCTTAGGAGGACCCTCATTTGTCGCACCAAATCTGGGAGGTCCTCTTTAGCTCCTCTTTAAAGTCAGGCCACTTTTAGAGGACATCTTCTTGTTCCTCCTCACCCAGAAGGAGCAGATAGGTTGTTGACCTTCTAAGCTCCTGTCCAGCTTTCCATCTCCTGGTACCTCCTCCACACTCCTCAGACTATTCTGGGAGACACAGCAAACCTTCTTGCCCCAACAGGCATCGATGTTCAGGGAGCTGGACTACCTGGTCCACCTGAATGGACTGCAGGTACCACATCATGGTACCGATCCAGATCCCAGAGGTTTACCTGAGCAGGTGTTATAACGTGGCGATTAAGTATTACCATAAATTACTTGGGCAGTAATTAAGGTAATTGACCATAAATCCCCCCCAAAAGGCATTATTTTCATTTTGGGACCCCTTCCAAAGAGAGATGATTCGTCTCAAGGGGTTTGTCCTCCTAAATAACTACGGAAGGAAGTAAAGGAAGTTTTTCATAATATAAGGTGTGACGAAGAGTTGAAAATGAAATAATTACTGCAGAATTATTTCAATAAAGTCACAGTTAATGATCGTCTCTTCCGTCATGTTGTGAACTCCTCCTCTTAGAAGTATCGGCTGACTGTGGTGTAAGAAGTAAGAAGAAAAGACGCACTTTGACGTCATTCCAGAGTAATTTGATTACCTTGTGCTTAAAAAGAAAAAAAACAGTCAGACAGCAGAAACCTTCCTGAACCTTCCGACAACTCCAACAAACTCTCTGAGTATCTCTCAGATACTCTTTAGCCGCTTGTCTCCTGTGCATTCCACTTCAGCGTCTCTGTTCGGCCCACCAAGCTCCCAGCTCCATCCGGAAAGGAACGTCAAAAGAATCGAAAGAACAAAAGCAGGGATAGCCTGTCTTTGCCTCCGAAACCGATCCGTGAAATATATTACAAGACAGATTTCCTTGAGTCGATGCATCGGCACCAAATTTGGATTGTTAAGAAATTATGACCAAAAAGCCTTTGAAATAAATGTCCCCCTAGTGTTGGAAATATACAACGGACCGTTCCCAAAATCATCCCAGTTCTTCCTTGAACTAAGGTCTATGTGGCTAGAAAATTAGAAAATGATCCATGAAATATTTTTGGAGTTATATCTTAAAAACATTGTATTTCATCAAATAAAATAAAGCCCCCCCCCCCAGTGAGTAAAATGGAGGGTTAAGAAATTATTGCCTAAAGGCCTTTGTAATAAAGCTCCCCCTAGTGTTGGAAATATACAACTAACCGTTCCCAAAATCATTCCTGTTCCTCCTCACATAAATTTTTTATATGGGCAGAAAATTAGACAAACGATCCGTGACGTAGTTTTTGAGTTATCGCGTTCACACCAAGGATCTGCGATGCGGGCGGACGCGACGGAGGTCAAACTGAGTCAGATGTAAACTGTGAGGACTGAAGGTCATGAGGTCGTTTTTGACTGAAAAAGGTCTAAATTCTTCATCGTTACTCATCTCCTCTCACACACATCAGCGGCTGTTCTGCTCCAGAGGTTCTGTCTTGCTCCTCGCCAGCTTCTCTTAAACCCAGAGTGTTTTGTTTGTCCCTGATAAAGCGGGAACGAGGAGTATTTTAAGTGCACGGCAAGATGTTTATAGTCGGCTTATCAGCGCCTCAGATAACGCCTCCGTGTCTCGGAGCGAGAGAAAACTTTCTGTTCCTGCTTTTCTTACGCTCCTTTCTTTCACCATGAGTCTGCTCTGCGTCAGGCCAGCCCCCACTTATCGGAGGGAGGCGGGTCATATCAGCGCCGCTGCGTTTCCCCCTGTCAATCAACCAGTTCGCAGAATGTAGAGACTTTCGCCGTCAGGGGCGTGGCCTGTCCAGAATAGGTGCACTGATATTATTACTTCCCCCGAAAAGTCGGGGATGTAGTGGAATCGTCATCGCCGCCGCGGATCTTTCGTGTTTCAGCGATAACTCAAGAACTGCGTCGTGGATCATTTTCAAACTTTATACCCACATAGACTTTAGTGTGAGGAAGAACTGGGCTGATTCTCGGAAATGTTGGTTGTATATTTCCGACATTAGGGGGAGCTTTATCTGCAAACGTTTTTATGGCTAGAATGTTCTCAGTCCGATTTGGTCCAAACTTGGTGCTTCTGAACCGACTCCAGGAGATTTATCGTTTATATTCGATGTTTTACTTTATTAGTTCACATTTTACTCACTAGGGGGCACTTTTATTTAAAAAAAAAGTATTTTACGGACATAACTTCCTATTCCTTGGTCCGATTTAGTCCAAATTTGGTTCGTATGGATCGACCCGAGGAGACCTCTCTTGTAAATAATCTATCATACTTTACTCTAGCAGTTCATATTTTACCCACTAGATGGAGTAAAGTAGGGAAATAACCTCCTAATCCTTGACCCGGTTTAGTCCAAATTTGGTTCGTCTTTCTGAGGCGACGTCCGAACTTTTGTCCTCCACCAGGAGTCAACTGTGAGACGGAGATAGATGAGTGCGAGTCCAACCCCTGTGGAAACGGCGCCACTTGCCACGACGCCATCGCCACCTACGCCTGCGAGTGTTCGCCTGGGTTCGACGGCGTGGACTGCGAGCTGGATGTCGATGAGTGCGCCAGCGATCCCTGCCGGAACGGAGCCGCCTGCCAAGACATGGTCAACAGGTAAGAACGGACCCCGGAGTCCCAGTTCGCGTTAAACACTCTCTGAAGCTCGGCCCGGGTTTGTGGTCCCAAAGGAAGTTAGTCCAATCAGCCGTAACATAATAACCATCGACAGGTGACGAGAACAACCTTGACCCTCTGGTTACCACGGCAACTGTCAGTGACGGGGATATTTAAGTCAGCAGGGAAGTTGGTGGAAAACGGTTGAAGCTTGAGGATCTGAGTGGTTCTGATACGGACCGGATTGCGATGGCTAGACGTGACACGGAGCAGCGGGACCAGGTGGCTAGGTGCATGTGTGCCGCTTACCTGAGGAAGCACCGAGGTGCATTATGGGAGAAATGCAGGTAGAAAAGTAGTGATGCTTTGTGTAGTTGGAAGCCTTGGGTCCAGGAACTAACAAGAATCCGGACCTGTAGGAAGAACCGAGCGTCTCCTTCAGGACCGCCGCTGCTTTAATCTCCCAGACATGATAAAGTTCTTCATTAAGAAGTTAAAGTTCTTTATTCTTCAGGTGGACCAGGATTTGGTTCTGGTTATGATGGAACAGGTCTCTTAGGAACCAGCTGTTCTGGCTGAGGTCCACTTCTTTGCTGTGGAAAAGCAAAGACCAGGCAGGCTTAAAATCAGAACTTGGCTCCGAACCGTCACTGGAACATTGATCCGGACTTTTCCAAAGTAAAAGATCAAGTAAAACGATACGAGGAGAGGAAAAAAAAAAAAGGGTCCGTTTCTGAACCACATGAGGGGAGCCCGGTTCTGAACAGACAAAGCGAATGCTGGTTCTGGATGGCGATTTTGTCTAATTTCTTAAGTTGTTGCTGGATTCAAGTTTCATGTTTCTATTAATGGAGAACCACAACTATTATTTAGCGCCTGAAAAAACAAACCTGACACTTGACCCATCGCTCCAGAACCGGCAGCTGTCTGTGACGCCGAGTTGAATTCCACCAGGCGAACTAGGCAGAACTAACCAATTTACCCTGCAACGGTTTCACGAGTCGGTTCTTCACGCTTACCTTCAACCGATGTTGTTTTTTTTAATGGTGCTAAATAATAACTTTTGTCCTCCTCCTCCTCGTCTTCGCATCCTACCCCAATGACAAATAAATAATCATAATTATAGAATAAATAACAATATACATTTTCTCAATAAATCTACTTCAAGGACCCTCGTCACTTGAAGGGACATATCTGTGACACCCATAGAGTTGTGGGTGGAGACAAATGGGCTGATGTAATAGGTTGCCATCTGGAACTGGATGCCCATAAATTTTACGCACTGCACCTTTAAACCTGACAAATAAATACATTTGAATCTGTCATTTTTTTTTTTGTGTGTCTTTACTCAAATACACGACTTCACAGAATCAGACGTTAGAGCGCAAAAGACATTTTTCAGTTGTTTTAAATGCTTATTGGACTTATTCCTTTCTCTTTTCTGTGAAATCATGTTATACATCCATCGGCCATAACATTAAAACCACTTGCCTACTGTGTAAATCCACAGCAATGCTTTTATCGGAAAAACGGGGAAAAATACCGATGTCTGGACCTCTGTGACCACAAGTTCAGATTTCAGGATGCAGACGTCACTTGGATGAAGTTCAGTCCAAGCAGCGGTGACCCCAGGAGTGACGCGTGGTTCTGATGGCTCACTGTTGTTCCTCTGATGTCCCCCGCAGCTACGAATGCGACTGCAGTGATACTGGATTCGAGGGGGACCACTGTGAGGTGGACATCCCCGAGTGTGTCTCCGATCCCTGTCAGCACGGTGCCACGTGTCTGGAGGGGGTCAAAGGGTACATCTGCCTCTGCTGGCCAGGTACTCAACTCACACACACACACACAAACACACACACACACACACGCACACACACGCACGCACACAATCAGCATCATCATCAGCAGCATCCAGGTCCTCCTGACACGGCAGCAGAAGTTTTCCCAGATTGTTTTGTGGTCCGGTTCTGAGGCTAATGTTCCAATACAGTTTTCAGGGGTGGGCAGGGGTCGGAGGTCAATCTGACTGGTCTGCAGCTACACACCCCAGTAAACAGAACGCCGTGATCTTTCAGACGCACTAGAGTGTGACTCACTGCAGGGAACACTCTAATGATTAATTACTATTCATAAATAGTAAATAATAATACTAAATCATAAATACATTATTATTAATAAAAAAGAAAATAAAAATAAAAAATAATAAAAAATTAAATAATAAATAATAAAGTACTAAAGTATATATAAATCGATAGGAAATCGTAGGAAATGTTTTAACCTGAGAAAATAAATTATTATAAATAAATAATAACCAATAAAAAATAATATATAAATTCTTATTAATAAATCACTACAGGGAACGAACGCTCTTCTGGGATTAAATAAATTACTACTAATAAATAATAAATACATTACTATTTATAAATAACTGTAGGGAACGGGTTATTGTGAGGAAATATGTTATTACAAATAATAAATGATTAGTTATAAATCACGGCAAGGGATTGCGCTAATGTGATTACATAATTTACTATTAATAAATAATAAATAAATCATTACAAATAATAAACAAATTATTATTGATAAATAATGAATAAAATGTTAACAAATCAGTGCAGCAAATGTTTTAATGTGATGAAATAAATGACTACGAATAAGTAATAAATCATAAATAAATTATAAATAAATTATACATAAATTATTCAAAAATAATAAAGAAATTCTACTTTCAAATAATACATTTTTTATTAACCAATTATAGCAGGAAATGCTCTAATGTGATGATTTTTTTTTCGATTAATAAATAGTGAATAATAATAAATAATTAATAAATAATATTAAATCAATTATTAAGAATAATTAAGTGCAGGAAATGTTCTTGTGTGATGAAATAAATGCACGAACTCCTAAAGGAGGTCGCTTTGATCATGTTATCAAACTATGTTTCCCAATACGAGCGATCAGCTGAGTTGATTTAGCTTCTTCGTTACCGTATAACCGCTCTTCCTCACCTCGTGTGTCTGACCTGACAGACGCGTGGAATATTTCACAAGCGTTCAGAGCGAATAAAACAATGATAGAGTCTCTCTTTTCCTCTCGTCCAGGTTATGAAGGCCCAAACTGCGAGACGGATATCGATGAGTGCGCCGAGGAGCCCTGTGAGAATGGCGGCGAGTGTTTTGAGCGATCAAATCCCTCCCACTGGGAGCTGGAGTGGGAGCTCAGCTTCGCGGACGCCGCCGGATATCTCTGCCAGTGTCAGCCGGGATTCGCGGGTCCGTACGGCTGAAGAATCCGACCGGCAGCAGACGGGTTGAAAATATATGTGACGAGTTTATCGATCTGCTTCACCTTCCAGGAGAAAACTGCTCGGTCGACATCGAGGAGTGCGAGTCTGAACCCTGTCAGAATGGAGGAACCTGCGAGGATAAGATCAATGGCTTCACCTGTAGGTGCTCCGCCGGATTCCTGGGTGAGTCTAGGACCCCCCCAGCAGCATGGGTATACCACCAAAGAGCCCCCAATCCCCTGCGTTGTACAGGGCATTCCCCTGATTGAACTAAAAGATCGATCTCCTCAAGCAGACGCACCGAATTTGGACTAAATTGGACCAACGGTTGAGGATTTATGACCTAACAATTTCAGAAATAAAGCTCCCCATAGTGTTGTAAAAATATAACTGACATTTCCCAAACTCACTGCAGTTCTTCCTCGTACTAAGATCTATGTAGGTATAAAGTTAGAAAATGATCCATGAATAGGTTTTGGAGTTATGTGCAGAAAACAGCGTTTTCCCCCTAGTGAGTAAAATATGAACTACTAGAGTCAAATATGATATTTACGACGCAGATCTCCTCGATTCTGATAAGATGCGATCCATACCTATGTGCTTGATTCCCTCTAGGGGGCGTGTGCGAGGTGAACGTGGATGAATGCGAGAGCCAGCCCTGTCAGAACGGCGGTTGGTGCGAGGATGGAAGGGCGTCCTACGTCTGCCATTGTCCGGACTCGGAACCGGGAGAACTTCCGTGGGGAGGCCATCACTGCGATGTAGAACTCTACGGCTGTGTGGGCCACGAATGCCAGAACGGAGCCACCTGCCACCCGTGGCTTGAGGATGGCGAACACGGTCACACCTGCCTGTGCCCTCATGGCTTCTATGATGACCTCTGCTCCACCAGAACCACGTTCTCCTTCTCCACTCCTGGTTTCATTCACATCCAGGTTGTTCTAGAAGAAAGGACCAGGAGGGAGGCTGAGCACCATGCTCGCAGTGGTTTGGGGGTTCAGCTACGCTTCCGGACAACTTTACCCAATATGTTGCTTTTCTTCAGAGGGGATGTGGACAACCACCTCCTCCTGGAGATAACCGGCGGCCATCTTCATGCGGCGGCCGTTTCCGATGAGTCTGAGATGGACGTATCCTTTCCTGGTTTGGTCAGCGACGGAGACTGGCGAGATGCTCATGTGTCCGTAGATAACGACGGCCTGGTTTTGACTCTCAAAGGTCCTGGTTGCGACAGTGACGGGTGCAGAGTTTCAGATGGCGGCGCTGGTGGACCACCTTTCCGATCCTCTGGATCCTTCACTCAAATGTTTGTAGGAGGAGCACCGGAGGAGCTTTTAGAGTACTCCTTGAGTGGGGCCGGTTTCATTGGATGCATGGAGGACCTGATGATTGACTCTAAGCCTATCTTGCCCCAAACACTTCCCAAGGACCAGGGCCATGTTCTGGGATGCAGTAAGACCGAATGGTGTGAACCTGACCCCTGTTCTGGACACGGGCGCTGCGTGGACCTGTGGACCAGCTACCGCTGTGACTGCTACCGACCCTTCTACGGGGAGAGATGTTCTGAAGGTAAGCCAGTTTTTTGGTGAAACCAGTCCTGATAGATTTAATCTACTCAACTAAATGAAGTAATCCAACAGTTTAAGATTCAGGACTGCTAACCCGGTTGAGTCCGGATCGGGTCAGGGTTCGGGTTAACCTAAAGTCTTTATATACCGTATTAGAAAACGTACAACAGGCAAATGTTTGGTATCACCTCTATGACGACAAATATCAACCAGCAAAAGCACTCAGAGAACGCAAACCTCCGCCGAGGCGCAACGTAAACCAGGTTTGGGAAAAGTTCCTCCATTAATGTCTGAGTTACTGCCAGCCTCTAACATCTACTGACAACTCCAACAAACTCCCTGAGCATCTTCTCAGATACTCTGTAGCAGATCGCCTTCCACTTCAGCAGCTCCGTTGGCCGAGGTTTTCGCTCTCCAGTTTAGCTTGAATGCCGCAAAAACACGTGACGCAAGCTTAGCCTTGTATCGGTGGTCCGGTCCGGTCCGGTTGGCGTAGAGAATATCCGTTAAAGTAGTGATGGGATGATCAAGATTGTTAAAAATGACCGAGATGTTACCGTTTGACGTGGACTCTAGTGGACTCACCCTAAGATATATGTTGGGTCCAGCTCCGCCCACACCTGTTCAACTCTCTCCGACCCGGCAGAACTCCCCTCCTGGACCTTCGGCCACGAGGACTCGGTCAGCTTCGGTTCCTTCCGTGTGGGCGAGGGCCACGGGGGCGCCTTCAACGTGTCCTTCTTCCTGAGGTCGCTGAAGCCGGACGGGCTGCTGTTCCAGCTGAGGAGACCCTCGGAGGAGGAGGAGGAGGCGGGGGAGGTCTACTTCTCCGTCTACCTGAGGATGGGGAGGGTCTTTGTCGGCTCTCTCCCCGGCGGCGCCTCCCTTACAGCTCCGATATTCGTGACCACCGGAGAGAAGCAGCTCCTGCAGGTGGAGGTCCGCCACAGGCGGGTGGTCTTTCAACATGCGGGCCTTCGCTACGCCATAGGAGAAATCCCCGAGGTGGACGTCCAGAGCGGGGATCGGGCCCACGTGGGAGGACTTCCTGGGGGCGTGGCCTCGGAGAAGTGGGGGGGGCATTTCAAGGGGTGCCTGCAGGACTTTCGCCTGGACTCAGTGCGTGTAGACATGGACGCGTGGAAGAGCTCGCTCGAGGAGGAGGCGGGAGACGTGAGGAAGGGCTGCGTCAGCGACGACACCTGCAAGGTAAGGCGATGGTTCAAAAAACCAGAGCATCATGGGAAACATTTCTCCCGTTGTCTGTTTGGGTGTGGATTACTTTGACTGTGAATTCTTGCCCCTGCAGAGGAGGCCTTGTCTGAACGGAGGAAGGTGCAGCGTCACGTTCAACGACTTCACCTGTTCTTGTCCCGAGGAATTCACCGGGAAGACGTGCGGGACTCACGTCTGGTGCGTCAGCGACCCCTGCGTCCACGGAGGTCACTGCGTCGACCTTCCTGATGGATATGAATGTAAGACCCTCTCCGCATTTATGCAGAGCTCTTCAATAATGACAATCATCATCATCATGGTAACAATTATAATAAAAATAATCATTATAATCATCATGATCATCATCATTATAATAATAATCAGCATTATAATCATTATGATAATAATAATCAGCATTATAATCATCATCATTATCATTATCAATAATAATTATATAAAATAATAATGATGATAATCATTATCATCATTATGATAATAATAATTATCATTATAATAATTATCGTAATAATTTTAATAATAATTATCATAATCATTATAATCATAATAATAATAAAAGTAATACAAATGTAATACAAATAATATTATAAATAATAATAATTCATTATTAATAATATTATAAATAATAATAATAATACTAATCAAAAACATTATCGTTATAATACAAATTAATCTTAATAATAATCCTTAACGTAATAATAATAACAACAATAAGAAATAATAATAAAGTAATAGTATAAGACGTTTGTAGATGTAAGACGTTTAGAGTTGAGTGGTATTTTTTTTAGAACGGTTACTTATTCTGGAATAAAGATTATATCAATATGAAAATGGATCATAAGGTTGATAGATACAATAGAACTCGTATTAATAATAAATGTAATACGTACAAGTTGGATCTCACGGAGGCGGTTCACACAAACAGTCAGGACCTTAAGTCCACCGGTGGGAACAGTGCACCACCTTTGATGTGAAGACTGCGGTAGGGGGGCATTGTTCTGCAGGATTAGTCATTCTTGGGTGGTCTTCAGCCCTCAAAGCGTGAATGATGGAGGCATGAATCCATCAGGCGTCTCAGAATCACAATCTTCAACAACATGTCGTAATGACAAAATTTAATTTTCTACACAATCAGCCCATAATTAGACCCAGAGATAGAATTTAATAAAATCCTCAGTTTATCTCACAGCCAAAGGTTGAAGTGTGTTCTTACAGCTCCCTCTGGTGGACGGAGTTGGTATCTGGAATAGAGGAAGATGAACTTTGTCCAATTTATCTCAGATTAAATTGAATAATTGTTTTATTTCATGGTGTTACTATGGTGTAAACTACAGATATAATAATTATAATAATTTATAATAAGACCCCCATCATTAGGTATTTATAAATGGTTTATCAGTAGTTTTCTACACTTTACAAATCCTGAATAAGCTGCTAAAAGTCATTAGATATCAAGACTATCAGAGACCTGATGCCTGCCAAATAGTGAGCCCACTTATTTGTACTGCTGGCTGCATATTGCCAAATAGTGACCCGCACTTAAGTTATACATTAAATGTTTTATTATTATTATTATGTAAAGACTTATGAAGTGATTACAGCCGACTTTATAACCTGATTATAAAGCATTTATAAAGGTGGTCTTATAGTAAAGTTGTATCAATGTTTACTGTAACACACAAATGACCCACAAGAACTTTCTCTGGGTTCTCCAGGTGTGTACAACGCTACCTTTGAGAACAACCCGGTCCATTACAGTTCTGGAGGCACTCTGGCGGAACCCGTCTCGGACATTTACATGGAGCTGCGGACCCGCACTGAGAACGCTGTCCTCCTGAGAGCCTCATGGGGTTCGGACCTACTGCTGGTGGGTCTGCTGGACTCCTTGGTCCGGGTGGAGATCCGCCTCGGCAACAGCGTTGAGACGCTGTCCTTCACAGGCGTCCGTCAGGTTGCTGACGGGAGGTGGCACCGCGTGAACATCTCCATGGCTCAGAAGGAAGCCAAGACCTCGGCCTGGGTCGTAACCGTGGATGGCATCACTGACGTCAGCAGCGCCCCAGAGCGGACCGGGCGCCTTCGCTTCCTCAACCAGAAGGGGGTCTCGCTGGCTGTGGCAGAGAGCTTCACCGGCTGCTTGGGGGCTCTGAGGGTGGGAGGGGTCCACCTTCCTTTTGTGGATGACTTCAAAGCCCCACAGGCCTCCCGGTTCCACTTAGAGGGCAAACCCCACATTCACCTGGGTTGCACCAGCGCCCCTGTTTGTGAGTCGGACCCGTGTCTGAACGGGGCCACGTGTCGGGACCTCTTCAACAAACACGGCTGCGTCTGCGATCTGGGCTGGGAGGGGGAGCGCTGTGAGACCGACGCCGACGACTGCGCCTCTCAGCCCTGCCTCCACGGCAGCTGCAAGGACTACTTGGCGGGTTTCGAGTGCCGCTGTCACCCCGGGTATGCCGGGACCCTCTGCGAGGAGGACCTGGACGAATGTGAGCATCACGCCTGTGAACACGGAGGAACCTGTCAGGACGGGCCCAACACGTACACCTGCGTCTGCCCCAAGGACTACAGAGGCCCCCTCTGCCAGTGAGTACCGGCAGAACGCTCCAGAATCTCAGGTGTCGGGTTGTTCTAAACCCACTATGGTTCAGGCGCATCACTAGTAGACTGGACCCTACTTAAAGGTCCAGTCTGTAGGATTTAGTGGCATTGAGTGGTGAAGGTCCAGATTAAGATAGAATAGGGCGAGGGTTTATCCCCGAAAAGCCACCAATCCCTTGCGTTGTACAAACAATTGCCCCGGTTGCAATCCTCAAATTAAAAGTGTAGTTATGTCCACCTGTGTTTTTCACAAAGAAGCTCCCCCTAGTGGTTATAACATGAAGTATTAGAGTAAAAGTATATTCAAATGCACCAAATTTAGACTAAACCAAACCAACAATTTGGAATTTTGTCTGGATAAACAGTGTTTTCTTTCGTGAATATGCTCCCCCTAGTGGGTAAAATATGAATTACAAGATTTGATACGGACCAAATTTGGGCTAAATTTGACCAGATGAGAAATTATGGCCTGGAAACTTCTGGAGGTAAATCGCCCCCTACTGTCAGGAACGTAAAACGGATTTCTCCCCGAATCAATCCAGTTCTTCCTCACTTTAAGATCTTTGGTGGTATAACATTTTGAAAATGATCCATAAAAATAGTTACGGACTTATCGCGTTAAATGAAGGACTTTCATCAGACTCCGCCTCCTCTTTACTTAAAACACTTTTCTTTTTTTGTTTTTAGAATGACGAATTTTTGTTTGACCCGTGTCTCACTGTGTTCTTCTCACTCCTCAGGTGGGTCCACCCTCCGACACGCTGTGGTAAAGAGGTCCGGTGTGTAAATGAGGGGGTCTGCAGTGACGGGCTGTGGGGGGCTAACTGCACATGCATTCCAGGATTTACCGGCAGCAGGTGAGCTCACCTTTGATTTCAGTCTTCTTCTGCATCGGTGGGAACAAAGACGTAGTGTGAACGAGAAGCGCGGTGTTGTGATTTCAGCGTTTGAACCCGGATGGTTCTGGGTTCAAATCCAAGCCCCCGATCCTCTGCGTTGTACAAGCAGTCCGCCTGATTGAGCCCAAATAAATGTTAGCTCAGCTCGACTCTTTGATAACTTAACCCAAATCCTGAGTTGTCTGAATGTCAGACGTGAGAAGCTGAATCCATCAACCTTAACTTTAACCTCCTAGAGAATCAACCACCTGACCTGTTTAGAGTCTTTGTAAAAGATCCGAGGCGCCTCTGATCTTCTCCTGAGTGTGTTTCAACACAAACGAGTGTTTTCTGTGTTGCAGGTGTGAAACGGAGATCAACGAGTGCGAGTCCAACCCGTGTCGGAACGGTGCCGCCTGTCTGGATCGGTTCAACATGTTTGTCTGTGAATGTCCGCCAGGCTACAGCGGCCCGACCTGTGACACCAACGTATGTTTGCTACCCGTTTCCTCTTCCTGTCAGGGAAACGTCAACAGAACCTCGTTTTACAGCTGCTGGTGACATGAAACCACATCTGAGCAAAGAATCTCTAAAGATTACGATAACGACATAGCGCCGTCCTGTAGTCGTTAACGTGACGACATAGCGCCGTCCTGTAGTCGTTAACGTGACGACATAGCGCCGTCCTGTAGTCGTTAACGTGACGACATAGCGCCGTCCTGTAGTCGTTAACGTGACGACATAGCGCCGTCCTGTAGTCGTTAACGTGACGACATAGCGCCGTCCTGTGGTCGTTAACATGATGACATACTGGCGACCTGTGGTCGTTAACGTGACGACATAGCGCCGTCCTGTAGTCGTTAACGTGACGACATAGCGCCGTCCTGTGGTCGTTAACGTGACGACATAGCGCCGTCCTGTAGTCGTTAACATGATGACATACCGGCGACCTGTGGTCGTTAACATGACGACATAGCGCCGTCCTGTGGTCGTTAACATGATGACATACCGGCGACCTGTGGTCTTTAACATGACGACATAGCGCCGTCCTGTGGTCGTTAACATGATGACATACCAGCGACCTGTGGTCGTTAACGTGACGACATAGCGCCGTCCTGTGGTCATTAAGGCTACGACATAGCGCCGTCCTGTGGTCGTTAACATGACGGCATAGCGCCGTCCTGTGGTCGTTAACATGATGACATACCGGCGACCTGTGGTCGTTAACATGACGACATAGCGCCGTCCTGTGGTCGTTAACATGATGACATACCGGCGACCTGTGGTCGTTAACGTGACGACATTGCACCGTCCTGTGGTCGTTAACATGACGACATAGCGCCGTCCTGTGGTCGTTAACGTGACGACATAGCGCCGTCCTGTGGTCGTTAACATGATGACATACCGGCGACCTGTGGTCTTTAACTTGACGACATAGCGCCATCCTGTGGCCGTTAACGTGACGACATAGCACCGTCCTGTGGTCGTTAACGTGACGACATAGCACCGTCCTGTGTTCGTTAACATGACGACATAGCGCCGTCCTGTGGCCGTTAACGTGACGACATAGCACCGTCCTGTGGTCGTTAACGTGACAACATAGCGCCGTCCTGTGGTCGTTAACATGACGACATAGCGCCGTCCTGTGGTCGTTAACGTGACGACATAGCACCGTCCTGTGTTCGTTAACATGACGACATAGCACCGTCCTGTGGTCGTTAACATGACGACATAGCACCGATCCTCTCAGAAAGTAACTTTAAGTTTTCACCGTTTTTCATGTGTTTATGAATTTATAGAGATATCTGTAAATGGAATCCCAGCCAGTCATGAAACACGTAGTTTGAGGCGTTCTAGTGGAGATGAAGTCAAAGAGATCTGCTGTGTTGAGGAGAAATGAGGGATCAGATCTTTTCTTGGGTCTTTGCAGAAACAAGCCCACCGGCAGGGCGTCCCCTGGCTGATGGTCGCCGTGCCGCTGCTGTGCTTCTGTGTGCTGATAATGACCATCGGCCTCACCGTCATGCTGCTCACGGCGAGGAAGAAGCGTCAGTCGGAGGGCGCCTACAGCCCCAGCGCCCAGGAGCTGGCTGGCGCTCGCCTGGAGATGGACAGCATGCTCAAAGTCCCGCCGGAGGAAAGGCTCATCTGACGCAGGAGGGGGAGGAGGAACGACGTGGCGTCGGCGGTTCGGGACCCCCCATGTGGAACTTTATAGATGCTTCAGACACCCAGACTGGGCCGAAGAGGGAATGTCGTAGGATACAGCCGTCCTCTGGAGTGTTCGTCATGGATCTCCGAGGAGAAGACCCGCGCCGTGGGAGAGGAAGTTGAATCCGGGGTCGGGTCTTGACCTGCTCCTACTGACCCATCCGTGACTAGAGGAGTTTAAAGGGTTTGTTACGAGAAGTACAATCAAGTGTGGTAGACCCACAAACTGAGGAGAATGAGGCACCGGTGGTTCTGGTGGACAGTATCATTAGGAAGTAAAGAGATAAACATGCCTGCAGTTCTTCTGCAGGCCACTAGATGTCAGCTGTGTGTCGGCAACCAACGAGGTTGTTGGTTAAAACGTACTTCCACATGTTTGTGTGTGGGTTCTCTGCAGGTAGCTCCTCCCACAGTCCAAAAACATGTCAGGTGACTCAAAATGGCCCGTAGACGTGAATAGCCCACTTTTAGAGTTGGCACACAAAAAAAACTCACTCGCTTCTTGGCATATTTCATTTTTAACTATTTTTTTTAATCTAATGTCTTAGAGACTCTAAATTTTTTTACCAAAAATGAAAAAATAAAAATGGTCATTCGTTAAAGCATGTTTACAAACAGTAAGAAGAAAAAAATCGATGATTTCAGCGAGAATAGTCCATTTTTATTCTATTTTCTCAACCTTTTGCTTATATCAAGTGACTTTATTTTGTTTAGGAAGTCCTTACATGCTTATATATATATATATATATATATATATATATATATATATATATATATATATATATATATATATATATATATATGTATATATATATATATATATGCCAGAAACAAAATCCTACTCATCAATTATGACTTTTCTCATAGCCGTGGTTAATGCCTCCTCCTCTCGGTGGCCCCTTTGACCTGTGGCGTCCCCCATGGCTCCATCATAGGCCCCTTACCCTTTAGCGTATACATGTTATAAACACATTATAAACAGGTTCAGCCATTTTTAAAACGACTCCATACTGCATGTTTTTGGATGGTGGGGGTCCCCCCGGTGCATTTGAACCCAGAACCGTCTTGCTACTAAGCGCGCCACCGCGCTACCCAGTGGCGTGACGTGATCCTAAAATGTTACATCTTAGTAACGTGTCCGGTTTGAATTGTACTTTAGTGTGAATAATATTACACCAGACAGATTTACAGTTTGTACATACCTGTTGGCTGTTTGGCGAGCGATTCTTCTTCTTCTTCTTCTCTTTCCTCTTCTGAGGTGTGAACATTCAGTCAGTAGTTCCAGTCTTAGACCACCATCTACTGCCAAAGATTTCACTTGCCTGCATTCAGTCTTCGTCCACAGCTAGCGGGGACGGCTTGTGTCGGTGCTACAAATAACGACGGCGTCCGAATCATTTACGCCGTAACTCGCTACTAACGGGGCCGGTGCATTCGGACAGGAACCCACATTAGTTGCTGAAATATCTTAACTCATGTAACCCTGACTTTTACGGCGCTCAGTCCTCTATCTTTGAATTACTTTGATGTCTAAATATGGGGCGTGACCCCTCCTGTGTTCTCAAAACATCGCAAGACTTGTATTTGTGTCACCCGTCTACCGTCTGTGCGCTGGCAGCAAAAGCAAGGAATTCTCTCACAGCTTATGATGCAAAGGATGTACATTTTAAATACTGCAACAAAATTAAGGAAGCTATTTGCTGTCATTCAGAAAATAAAAAAATTAAAATCGGAATCACGTCATAACTTGATCATTTCCAATTTTCACATAACGTGATAATTTCACGTTATAACGTGATAATTTCCACATTAAAGTCGCTAATTTTCACATAACGTGATAATTTCATATTATAATGTGATAATTTTACGTTTTAACGTGAACATTTTCAAATAAAATGCAAATTTTTGTTTTTACTCGATAATTTACATGTACTTACATGATAATTTCACGTTATAACGTGATAATTGTTTTCACCCTTTTACATAATTTCCACATTATATCGTGACAAGTTTCAAGTTTTTACGATATTGTTTATATAAAGTGAAAATGATCACGTTGTTAAGTGAGACTGATATACATATTTTCTTCCTGGCATGACAATAAAACGCTTCCTTACATAGAAATTATTTATTTTTGAATTTTAGATGGAAAAAAACATTTTGTATCCAGGAACAGATTATAAGAAGAAAGTTATGATGTACAGAATTCCTTTTTTCAAACTAATATCAAACCATTTAGTCGTTTTTCGTTGTTTTCTTTGTGCTGATGTAAAAATTCCAAGATATTTTATTCATAATGTGTTTTAAATAACCAATAAAGTCAAACTGTCTTAATTATCCATCATCCATTCTAATGTATTTACACTGAAGGACACACAATAACGCAGAAACCCACCGACTGACCTCAGAAAACAGCAGAATTAAAGCGACGTCTCTCAGATGTCCCTCTCCCCAGCAACAACCCCCAGCTCATCCTGAGGATTCCTGAAGTATTCCTAGGCCAGATGAGATACATAGTCCCTCCAACGCGTTCTGGGTCAACCCCCGGGAGACTTCTCCCAGCTGGACATGCCTGAAGAACCACTAAAGGGAGGCATCCTGGACTGGATCCCTTCAACACCAAGAAGCAGAGTCCAGCCACCCTTTGAAGGAAGCTCATATCAGCTGCTTTTATCCGTGACCTCATTCTTTGGGTCTTTTGGCAACTCATACTGAGCCTGAAGGGAGCAGACACCGGTTTACTGGAAGAGAACCAGGTCCAGGAGAACACGGACTGATGAAGCTAACAGAATCACATCATCTGCAAACAGCAGATATGCGATAAGGAGATCCGTTAGGTCTTGCAAAAAAACTATCAAAAATGTCTCCAAATTAGGGGGGCACCCTAATTTGGAGACATTTTTGATAATTTTGTTTTTCTTCGAGTTAGCTGCTATTTTTCTTCGAGTTAGCTACTAACTGCTACCAGCTGCTTTAAAATGATTCTGGGTAATACACAGAACGTCTGTCCGACCACCGGCGCCCCCCTTCAGCCGGACGCTCATTTGAACTCCTTTTGAGATTATGTGGCGCAGTGGGCTACTTTATTCTTATTTGTCCTAGAAAGCGACTATGATAACGCTTATGTGTGGACAAGAAACCAAATCAAACAGATGTTTACTGTTGACATCGGCAGGCTGTAGCCGCTAGCGTAGCCGTCGGCAGCACATTAGACTGAAACATACCGCATGGTGCCTTCAGTGTCTATTCAGTTACAACAAGTTTCAGGCAACTTTTGAGCAATTTGTAGATGTTTTCTTGGCAATATCAGACTGATATTAGAGAGGGGATTGTGCAAAATTGTTTATGCTAAAAGAAATGACCCTTCCTGGTTTCGCTCCCTGCCCACAACATCGTCACGATACCGGGCTTTGAGGTATTCGGTCAAATATTATGTAATATTTGATTTTGTCCGTATTGCTAACGATCATTCGCTGAATCCTCCTTTTCCGTCTTGCTGAGTTACCTCGGGGAAAAACCCGTTGCTTGTTTTCTCGTGTTCCCCGAAGAACTAACCGGTTACCTTGTGGAAAACGGCCTTAAATGAATATCTGCCACGGTGGCTGTTCTCGGCTTCCATGAACATGTCGGCCGTAGTTTGAGAAGAGAAGATGATGTGGCAGCAGGAAAACTAGTCACCACTCTTTAATCAGTCTCAGATCAAATATAGTTTCATCTGTACACACAGTGACTACATCTGTACAGCATGTTGAAGCGATCAGGGCTTTGTTTTTTTTTTGGCATTCATCACATATCCCGGAGAGCGTGCGGCCCACACAACAACCGGCTGTTCACACAGAAGGTGGTGGAGAACTTGTGAGGCGACCACGGTCAGTCGTCACACATAACTTAATACAAGAGACAAAAGGCAAACAGAACAAACACAAGAGTAAGACGTTATCGTATCAGAGTGCAGCAGAGTTGGCAAAATGAACCTTCAAAGCAACGGGTTCGCCGTAAAAGTGTTTTGAAGTCCCCCACATATTTAATCAGACATCTTTGAAATCACTTTACGGTCCATCCTAAATGCATTGAAGGTTTTTTTTCTTAAAAGGTTTCTTTAAAAAAACAAAAAAACAAAAAAACAAAAAACAAAAAAAACACGTTCAGCAGTCAAAGGTGGGATTCACGGTGAAGACCTAAGAGGAAGCTATCGAGAACATCAACAGGTGATTAACTGCATGACGGACTTTGTAGCTACATTAGCATAGCAGCTAGGTACTGGGGGAGCCGCTAACGGACTGGCTGCAGGTCGTAACCATAGTAACATCATGGAGACGTTTGCTGCCGTGGGTGGCACACGTATCCTCTATTAGGAAATACTGCGTGTTGTCTCTAATTCACAAATGGTCACTGAGCTAGACTGAGCGCTACGCTAAGCTGGCGTTCAAGACGGACACCGCTGTGTGAGGAAGAGTGCTTTAAAGGATACATATCTGCTCTGTGTGGGGTTTCCTGGGCGGCAACAAAGGAAAAAGTAAATATCTAGATCCAGACGATAGTCCGGCACGAGGGATTCAAGTGTTCACGGGCTCATCAGACAGTTCACGACTTCCAGTTCGGCTCGACACGCGCTCCTTCCTCACCAGTTGAGGAGGTGGAGAGGGAGCAGATGCGTGTTCGAGGTGTGACAGGACCACTCCCACCAACTGGACCAGGACCTTCTGTTGTAGTAGATAAATAGCTGGATCCACTCGGGTGTTTACCCCAACAACTGAAATCCAGAAGTGGAAATACCACAACATCATACGGGAGAACCACGCCGAAGGTAAAGGGCTTAGGTGGGTTGGGCGATGATTAAAAAGTCAGTCGAGGTTAATTTGGGTCAGAGGTCAGACTGAAATGATCTTTACCTGAGGTTATTGGCTCATATATTGGGACCATAATAGTCTCCAAAACTCAACTGGGACGTTTCTGCGACTCACAGACACAATGTCGCTGAGATTTCTCTCTTGATTGACGTTACATGCAAGGAAGTGTGTTTCTCAAGTCTGTGTGATCACTTCTGATGTTTGATCACCAGGGAAACGAGTGCGTTTCTTCGTTTCCCTCATCGTCAAAGCGGGGCTTGAATACGCCTCTGCCCGACGCAGCTACTAAGAAACAGCATCTTCTGGCTTTTTCTCCTCACTAGAAAACAGATTAAAGCTCCGCCCGTTTCTTGGACAATGTGAATAACTTCTATATCTTGCAAATCTGCTCGGAAACCAATTTCACAGGCTTGAAAAGTCTCAAAGCCCCGCCCCCCTTCAGGTATGAAGACGAGACGGCGACCGCTGGGCTGGGAAGTGTCGGCCCATTTGGGCCGTCTTGAGAATGTGATCTGAGCATTCTACATTTTACATACTTTAAAGTGTGATTAGGTATGGACTCAAATTGGTAATAAACTATGTAGGGCGCCGCTGAATGTTATCACGTCAACTACAACTCTGTCAAGGCAACAAACTCCTTAAAAGTTGCCCTGATCACAGCGTGAGCCTCAGTAGCAAATGTTTAGCTAGCATCAACTCAGACGGCGTTATCAAATAACCGCAGGACAGACGCAGACGGGCTCTCTTCATTTACTGTATCAGTGCTGAAATAAAAACGTGGTGGCGGCGGCGGCTGACCATCTGTGCCTGTGGACGTATTACTAATAAGCTTTGCCTTCTAATTCTAATCTAACGAAGCTCACTAATGTACTAAGTTTAGTGATTCTGGAAATCCATAGGTTGTGTTTAAGCCTTGATTGATCCGAGTGCATCAGTGGTGACATAAGGTCAAAAAAACTGGCAGTTTCGCCCTTTTTCCCTCCTCGGTCAAAGCGGACGAGACGAGGACGAGTCCTCGCCTCAAGCTTCATTCCTCAGAATCTTGATGAACATGATAATTGCTGAAGCACATCAGCTCTTATTCTCTACGACTGTGAGTGACCGGCAGAGTAGAGGAGCACTGCAACAGAAGGTCCTGATACAGCAGGGACAACAAGGGGGCACCTCGGTCCAGGTTCACAGGTTCTAGTCAAATGTTTCCCACCTCCTCCTCAGGTCCTCCACTTTCTTTTTTGGCTTGGCCATAATCAGCAGCTCCTCAAAAGGGTCCGGCGCTGTCTGACTCTCTCCTGTGGCCTGAAATGGCTGTAGGAGCTTGGACTTGGGTGGGAGGGGAGGGTCCGTCAGGCTGGAGAGAGCGTGATTGCTGGCGGAGGATTTAGGCAAGGGTGTGACCGAGGCGGGAAAGGCTGAGGGCATTCGGCCGTAGCCGGGGGGCAGAGTTGAACTGCCCGGGGAACGCTGTCTGTAGAGACCCGGTATTGGGGGAAAGGACTGCGGCTGGGCGACAGCTTGTAAGTAAGAACCCGGTGGGGGGCCGTAGACTGCGCTGAAGGGATTCCCACTGACCGTCGGTGAGAAACTCATTTGAGGGGGGGTGTGCTGCAGAGAGTGGGCAAAAGGGTTGAGTGACATGTGAGGATGCAGTGGGAAAGGAGGCAGGGCCTCTGGGTAAGACCCAGGTGGTTTGCAAGTAGATGAAGACAAACCGATGTTTCCCCCCTCAGACGCAGAAGAGGAGCTGTTTGTTTTGGAGACACTCAGAGGGTCTAGGAGGCGTATCAGATCTACACTGTCCTCGGCGGACTTGGTGGGCTTCAACAGGTCTGTATCTGTAGTCATGCTGAGAGCTTGCCTAAACTCTTGTCCCCCTAATGTTGTCCCTCCCTCACCCGCTCCTGCTGTTTTGGAGCGTGACTGGGCCATGGGAGGGGCCAGGACACCACCAAGCTCAGGGGTCTTCCTGCCATGAGGACGGGGAATAGTGATGTTGCCGGGAGTGGTTGGGTCCAAAGTGTCCGGGATGGAGTTGTCACGGCTGGGCGAGTGGGTTTCCGTCTGCACAGGAAGTTGGACAGGTGGGCTTGTATCAAAGGTAGGAGGCAGGCTGACTGGCAAGGCCACTTCATCCTGCCCTCTACTCCACAGTTTACGGTAAGGGGTGGGGAGCTTCAGGCCCGGAAGCGTCCGCGAGTGTTGTCCAACACTCAGGTCCATCCGCTGCAAAACAAGAAGACATTCGGACTTTACAGAACTGATCAGGTGGTTTTATCAAGAATCTTGGTACCTGCCGATGATTTACTTTGGTCTGATCCAAAGCAAAGTGGTTTTAGTTAATCTGGACCAAGTCTGGAGTCTACAGCCTGTATTTATCAACATTCGGCATCATAGAATTTGGACCTCTGACCTGGAAGCTGAACTTCGCTTGGAGCTCATCAGGGTCTTTGGGCGTCCTCAGGTCCTCAAGACTTTTCGCCGAGGTCACGGTTTGGGTGTCGGGCTCGTCCTGGCAGCCGAAGATGTCGTCCAGCAGGTTGACGTTGGAGAACTTCTCGTTAACTGGACTCGGCGGGGCGGTGTGACTCTCTGCTCCAAAACCCAGATCGTCCCCTTCTATCAACTCGGCCTCCTTCAGGGAACGGTACGGCTGCGGTCTACAGGGACAACGTTTGAACGTTTAGTCAGTCCTCACAAGAAAACTGCAACCAACTACTTTAAGTTCCACTGATCTCTGAAAGTTTGAGTACAAGAACTGGCCCGGTGTCGAGTTTATTTTAGGAATCGGACTTCTAGCACATTTTTGTTGGTCTGTGAGTCATAGATCAAAAATATTTGAGGAAGTGATCATTTTCTGTAGAGGGGTGGCCTTGGAAAGCGTTCCCTTCACTTCTCCTGCTGCTACTCTTCTGTCACAGATAACCTCTGACACTCTTCTCCACCCTGCCGGCACCCACTTCTTTACCTCTTTACCACACTCCCCATTGCTCTGAACAGTTGACCCCCAAGTCCCTAAACTCCTGCACCTTCTCCAGCTCTACTATTTCACCCTTACTCTTCCACCTCCCTCCTTTTCATTCACACAGACATATTCTCTCTTGACCCTGACTTTCATTTCCCCAGCGCATACCTCCACCCCTCCAGGCTCTCCTCCCCTCGTTCCCTGCTCTTACTAAAGTCCACAATGTCTTCCACCAACATCATAGTCCATGGAGACTCATGCCTGACCTCCTTTGTCAGATAGCTGAGAAAACCGTCGACCACTTCGTCAAACTCATTCCAGAAAATCTATCTCAACTCGCTATCAACTGGTGGGGCATGAGCGTCTACAACAATCATTGCCACACCCCCTTTTTTTTTTTTCATCTTCTAACCCACCATTCTATCTAAAACACTTTATAACACCCCTACCCCACTTCTCCTCCCATCGACACCAGGATAAAACAGTCTTTTTCCTCCTCCAGTGCTTCTTGCCTTGCTGCCTTTCCACCAGGTCTCCTGGAGACTCAATACATCTACTTTTACCTGTGAACGAGCGAAGATTTTAAGTTTTAACTTTGCCCCGCCCCCACCCCACTCTAAATTCACTTTTAAATACTTTAATAAACGTATGGGAATGTCCGTTTCTGGTTAGGAACATTAACCCATTGACTTCCTGCTCGTTGGTTGCAAAGGCCTAAAACAAACAGAGACGATTACATCTCAAGGTAATGTGCCGTTTTTACACAAACTTTGTTAGAAAGAAAACCAGAAGAGTTAAAAGAAATAGATAAAAGGTGCGATAATCAGTCAATCATGCAAAGCAGAAGAGAGAGAGAGAAAGTTGCGTACAGAGGCGACCAATCAAAAGGGACGGAGAAGAGAAAGCTGTCAGGAAGTCCAGAGATGGAGTCGCTGTCGTACTGCAGCTCGTCTCCAGACGAATCCTCGGAGAGGAAGACGGTGTAGTGACGAGTGGGACGGACAGAACTACGGCCAGGAGAAAGAAGACAAGAGGAAAATCACACCACGCGTTAACGACGAGTCAGAGAGGAAGGGGGGAGAAGAGAAAGTGAGCCTCAGTGGCTGTATCAACACACATGCCATTACATTATAACCAGCGACTGGTGAATTCAGAATAACGTTGATTATCTCAAACTTTCTAAATTTGCAGTACAAAAAGCGAGCGTAGATCATCTCTGATCGGGAACAGCGGTTGGAGGCGCCTCCAAATATGTCAAACTCAACTGTCTGTGCTGTTCGTGGAAAACGAATATTAGATCAAAAGCGGAACCAACAAACAAACCAACGAGAACCATCTGCTGTTTGCTGTCTGACTGCGTGCGAGAGGGCAAGGCGGTCCATCTTGGCTGCCCCGCCGTACAGAGCAGCAACACGGTTGTAAAGAATAATGCTGGTCCAAATCAACGTTTTTCTGACTTTTCCTCCAGAGAGGTTTGAGTTTTCAGTCTCTCAGTGGTAGAAGTTTCAGACGCTGATTGGGTATCGTGTATGGAATCCATATAACAGAGTTTCAGATTACATTCCGCCATGACGACACTAAACTTAAACTCAGAGTTTTATGACAATCAGACAGGAAACATAAATCCAGAAAACATTTAGCTTCAGTTAAGGTTAAGGTGACCACGATCAGTTCTGACACCGGCGGTTTGTTAAACTCTATCATGGAGGGTGGGGTGGGCGGTAGTGGCGGGCTTACTGGTCCAGGCTGCTCTCCAGACTCACGTTACTGCTTGGTCTCTTCAACAGCACCGGCGGCCGAGCCTGGGTCAAAACACGCATGATGAAAAGAGGGAGGAGAGTTTATTCAGCTGGCAGACTCACGGTACAACAGGACCTTTGAAGATCTCAGCTCTGGATAAGAAACTTCATAGGAACGGAAACGTAAAAGTGTTAAAACCTGAAACGTGTAAAGAAAGAGGAGGAAGGGAGTTCATAAAGTAATTTCTCCGACACAAGTGCCATAAACCTGAGCCCGGGGACAAACCGGGTGACAGAGTGTCCCACTTTGGTCCTGAGAGGATGAGTGATAAAGTTTCCACCTTTCTGCCCACCTGTCCGAAATGCACAGTGATGGGCCTGTGGTTGTCTAACGTTCGCAGAGGCCCCTCCCTCTTGACCGGACCGGTGGCCGAAGTAAAGCTGGCTGCGGTGTCGTCGTCAATCACCACTGACCCCGACGTGGGGAAGCCGTTCTCGGCCTGCTCCTGCAGGGGAAACACAGCGGTGTGAGTACGATAACTCAAAAACAAATTGTACGGATACTTTTCAAAAGCGAGGAAGAACGGGATTCGTTTTGCAAAAGGTCGGGAGTGTATTTCCAAAACCAGAAGGAGCTTTGTCTCCAAAACTTTCTGAGCTGTTATCTGTCAACCGTTGGTCCGATTACCTCCAGATTAGGTGCATGTGAATGGACTCGAGGAGAACTGTCCTATATGTCAGAATTTACTCTAAAAGTTCATATCTTACTCACTAGGGGGAGCTCTTGTTTTTTAATTTTTAAACAAAAAACACAGTTCAATTTTGGGGGATATAACCGTGATCTCAGGGGAAGACAGCGAAGGGCTAGTTTCACCATGTAAACCTGGACTGTGTGTCGTACTTGAAGTGTTCACGTGCGAACACAAGACAGTCAATAAAGGTTCAGTGTGTAAAACCCTCTAGTGGTGAAGTTCCAGATTACAAGCTACAGATTACAACCCCCCCCCCCCCCCCCCAAACCCCAGAATTATGGACGCCTTCAAGGGTCAAAACAAATTAATAATTAGTTTTGAATAAATTAATTTTTTTCGGGTTAATAATTAAAATTACAGCCCCTAAAAACTTTTGGAGATAAAGCTCCCCCTGGTGTCAGAAATATGTAACCCACGTTTCCCAAAATCAATCCAGTTCTTCCTTGCACAAAAGTCTATGACGAAGTAACATTTGAAAATCAAACGTGAAACATTTGTGGCGTTATGGCACGAAGGATCCGTGGCGGCGGAAGTGACATCACAGACTATAATATACATATAATATACATATAATATACATGACCAGGGCCATAATACAGGTTAAAGCTTACATGTAAGATAACACACAACAACAGGTCGTCTGTGCAGAGCGACGTACCTTCTGCTTGAGCCGACTCCGCACTTCCTTGATGCGCATTTTGGCGTGATCCTTAGCCTGTCAATCAAACAGACATAAAACCAGATCACTGCCACTCACTGTTTCCCTCTTCAGTATCTGACGCCGGCAGAGGGTAGAAATGCGCTCACAAACTTGTAGACGGTCTTCATGGCCGGGTTCGCCCTGGTCTTCACGGTGTTGAGTATCGCCCCGCTCCCTTTCTGCGACGCAACACACACACACTTCTTACAACGTACACACACTTCTTACACACTCTAGTAAATGCTGAGATACGAGTCTGAGGTCGGCATGAACAAAACTTTATGCGTTGGGGGTGAAGTTGCTGAGGCTCGCTCACCTTCACTGTGAACAGCCACTGGTGGTAGGTCTTGTCACTGCCTGTGGGGAGGGTCACAACAATATCAGCATCATCAAGCAGTGGGAATTCTGGGTAAGCGGCTGAGACGTGAGAAGAAGTCCGGTCAGAAATCAGTGGTAGTGCATGATATCGTTCCGCCATCGACATTGTAGAGCGTGTTATGTCACGTATAACGGATTTAAACACGTCGTGCGGCAACTTTTTTTTGCTGCCTTGACAGAAAAATAAACTCTGACGGTCTCTGTGTTGGCGAGACGGACTGCTCTGGCGGCGACGTCGGTCTGATGGAAGGCGATATCCTCGGATCTCAGAGCCCTTTGGGCGCTCGGAGTTTATTGCTAGCGGATGACACGTCGGCTATGCGTGATCATCAGAGTCTGAGACCCGCTGACTGTGCGCTCAGCATCAGAGTCTGTTACTGTAGGCGGCAGGTGGCGAAGGAAAAGACTCACATTTAGAGCCAGGAGCAGAAAATCTTTTTAAAAAAAGCTGAGTGGACGTTTTGGATTTCTTTGAAATGAACAGTTTTGACTCGTAACCAAGTCGGGGGACAGTGGGACGAGTCTTTGAGACTCACACATTCACACACACTCATTTGACTCACCATAGAAAACTGCTCTGCTGGGTTTCGTAATGTGCAGTTGACATTTATATGTTATCGGAACTTCACGATTTCTTTGGTTTGAGTGGGTTCATTTCCTTCCTTTTTTTCATATTCATCATTAGTCAGATATGCTTCCTACTTTTTCTGACTCACGCTACCGTCACTTTCCCACCCGGCGGTGACGGGCGTGGTAGACGGAAAAGTTCGGCGTGGTCGGCCGCGGATCCGTCTCCAGGCAGCGGAACGCATTCGTGCCACAGATGACTGAAAGTCAGACGGTGAGATGTTCACACAGGCTCCCAGAGCGTTTTTTCTCTTCTTTTTAATCTTTATGGTATTTTTACTTTTGCCATCTGACGGTTTGTTATTGTTTTCTTATTTGTTTGTTTTTACAACAAAACAAAAAAAATACAAAATTGTATTTATTTTTTTACAGTGTAGGTTATTTTATGGTTGCTGCTTCTAAATATTTCAACATAATTGATTACATAATG
>JBBDHG010000259.1:1312500-1320000 GCA_037951165.1 Lophius americanus | reverse complement strand
GTCTTGTGGATTTTGCAGATTGTTTTACTTCACGTGTTTTCTTGTTGCTTTAGCAAATTGTTTTTCTTATTGTGTTGTTTTGTGGCTTTTGCAGATTGTTTTTCTTCACGTGTTTTCTTGTGGCTTTTGCAGATGGTTTTTCTTATTGTGTTGTTTTGTGGCTTTTGCAGATGGTTTTTCTTATTGTGTTGTTGTGTGGCTTTTGCAGATGTTTTTTCTTAATGTGTTGTCTTGTGGCTTTTGCAGATTGTTTTTCTTCACGTTTTTTCTTGTGGCTTTTGCAAATCGTTTTTCTTATTGTGTTGTTTTGTGGCTTTTGCAGATTGTTTTTCTTCACGTGTTTTCTTTTGGCTTTTGCAGGTGTTTTTTTTTTATGTGTTGTGTTGTTTGCATATATCGTTTTTCTCAGTGTGTTGTCTTATGGCTTTGTCTTATGGCTTTGGCGTTTTTCTTCTTGGTTGTCTTGTGGCTTTTGCAGGTTGTTTTTCTTAATGTGTTAGGGCGTTTGCATATATAATTTTTTCTTAATGTGTTGTGTTGTGGCTTTTGCAGATCGTTTTACTTAATGTGTTGTGTTGTAGCTTTTTAAGCGTTTGTGTTGTCAAATTGATGAAGATGCTTGTGCTTTATCTATTTGTACGTGTTTTTTTGTACGTGTTTTTCTTAAGTTGCGGTGCCTCCCACGGCCACCGTGGACCTTCCTATCCTGAAACGTGCGCGGTCCAGAGTTGGTACTGACCGGCTCAATCTGCAGGGCCTGTCTGTAGCAGCCGAAGAGAGCCGCTTGAGTCCTGAGGAAGGCTCGGGCGACGCCGTCTCCGGTCGTTGTCGAGACCTTCTTCAAACGGCTTTTCAAAGAGGAAACCTGAGGAGGAGGAATATTAAAATACACTCCTGTCTGAGTTCAGGTGAGTGTATGAAGAAGGACGGAGCCACAGATGTGACTCGGGGCACATAGATGACTCACCACATCGTTGGGCAGGCTTTGGAGGTCGTCGTAGGGGGTCTCCAGGGTGTTTGTGTCGACGTTCAGGACCACCACATCGTCCACGGCCAACCCTCGAACTTTCTGCAAGCCACACACAGAGCAGCGCCGACAGATTTAGACTAAGACATGAAGCCGGCATGATCTGAATGGGTCCATAGCCTTTGAAAGGTCCAGAGAGGGTCCAGTTTGTCCGTTCCGGGCTACTGGTGGCCCCCACAGAAGAGAACCCGTTCCCTCTGTAGCTACAGCTAAGGGCTCATTTTAAGCTAACGTAAATACAACAGTCATTGTTTCCAAGTGATTATACACCAATAAAAACAGAATGATGGGTATTTCACTGCAGATATTCCAAGGGATCCCTCTTAATCCCAGCCGCTGAACCTTTCAAATCCCGCCAGTGCAGGATAGAGGAGCGTTGGAGGGTCGAATAAATGAAAATCTTGACTAGTCCGATGGAGATACCCACCTCCATCAGGCTGGAGTGCAGTCCGATGAGGTAGGGCATGGGGGCACTGAAAGACACAGACAACAGCTGTTGTAAGACCGTTGTTTGTTTTTATGAAATGAAAAGCTCCCACTGGTGAGTGAAATATGAACTATGAGATATAGACTTCATGGACTTGATTCATATACATAGAATTTGGGCCGAGTCGGAACCAGGGTTAAGAAGTTATGCCTGAGGGATAAAAGATGCTTGGAATAAAAGGTGAGATATACGAGACAGATCTCATCCAGTTCATTCATTTGTACCAAATCTGTACCGGATCAGAGCAGAGAGAGCGAAATAAACGGCCGACCGTTCCCAAAATCAATCCAGCTCTTCCTCTCAATAAGGTTCATGTGGGTGTAGAGCTGGAAAAGGGTGGGTTGTATTCTCTGGGATGTAGAGCAGACACTCACCAGCAGTAGTCTAACAGGTGTGGGGGCAGGACAGGAATGTAAACGTGTTGCCAGTGCATCGGGTATAACATGGCTGCAGAACCGTGAATGCAGGCCGTTAACTGTGGAGACAGACAGACAAACAAGGAATGAGAGATTATATTAATATACTGTATTTATGTATGTATGTATGTATGTATGTATGTGTGTATATATATATATATATATATATATACACACACTGTACATATTTGTAACATTCTTGTTGTTTTTGGAAAAAGGAGCCAATTGAAGAAGAAGAGTCAGAATGAACAAATACGAAGGACGATTCCATTCACCTCGTGATTTCTCTAGATTATTAGACGGAGACAGACAAATTAAGGAGACAGACGGGGAGACAGACAGATCAAGAGGGATACAGATATATGAACAAACAGGTAGATATAGACAGACAGAAAACAGACAGACAGACAGATATAAACAGACAGACATACATAGACAGACAGATATAGACAGACAGATATAGACAGACAGACAGACAGACATATATAGATAGGCAGACAGATATAAACAGACAGACAGATCAAGAGGGATACAGATAGATGAACAGACAGGTAGATATAGACAGACCGAAAACAGACAGACAGACAATTATAGACAGGCAGATATAGACAGACAGATATATACAGACAGACAGATATAGACAGACAGACAGACAGACAGATATAAACAGGCAGACAGATAGAGGAGAGAGAGCAGAATCTACTTACAGTGCTTAGTTTACTACAGCAGATGAGGATTCGACGTTCATAAAGCATACTAGCATACAGGTGAAGCATGTTATTGACGTCTACTGCTACAAAGTACTCTGTTAGGTTTCTCTGCAGGGATCAAACACAATGAGAGACAAAACAATCAGAGTTAGACAATTTAAAAAATGATATGATTCAGGATAAACAACATCAACTCAATATTTCACCGGAGGAGCAACTACGACTGGAACGCAGGTAATCATTTAAATCTGGAGCAGTGAAGGCTGAGAGGCTGAGAGGAAAAGTCTGGTGACAGTTCTCTCTCCATCACAATAACAAGGTCAGTGTCTTTGTATGTACAGCAATCAGCCATAACATTACAACCACCCGCCTCATACTGTGTAGGTCTCCGTTCTCCCACTACCACAGCTCTGTGATGTGCCACAGAAAGCCCCCGGTCCCCTGCACAAGCAAACCCCCGATTGGAGTCCTCAAATTAAATGCAACGTTATAATCGAAAAAGAGTCTTTTTAAAAAAAAAGATCCTCCCAAGTGAGTAAAATATGATGTATATGAAGTATTTAAATAAAAGATTTATCCCCTCGCAGTGATTCAAAGGCACTACATTTGGTGTAAATCCTCAAAACGTTTGGAGATAAAGTTCCCCCTAGTTGTGGAAATAAAGAACCGAACATTCCCCAAATCAATCCAGTTCTTCCTCGCACCAAAGTCTAGGAGGGCATAAAATTTGAAAACGATCCATGAATCTGTTTTTGAGTTATCGCGTTAAAAAAAAGGGTCTGCAGACGTAGCGGTGACGAAGACGATTCCATGATATCCATGACTTTTTCTGGGATACGATTCGGAAATGTTGATTGATTTCTGAATTAAAGCTGTGTCTCAATTCTGGGGTTTGATTCTGTGTTTGTGGAACTACGAGCTACTTCTGCTATCTGAGCTACCCAGACACTATTTCCTCCAGACGGAACCAACAGTTCCCAGTTCTTACATGGTGTTCCAGCAGATGAATGCAGCACGGATCCAACTCAGGGTGTTGATTTCCTCTTACAGAGACCCAACAAAGTCCCGCGTGCGCAAGAAGCAGAAAAACTGCCTTTTAACAGGCAGAAACCTCGAGCAGATCCTCGACTCAGGGTGGACGACCTTCTGCCATGACGGGTTGGGTTTGAAAGGACCATGTGATAGTTATGCTGAGGTATATCAGAACCAACTGCGTTGTTGGTAAACCTGAGATCCTCACAGATACAAACCCCTTAACACTGAGCTCTCCTCGGCAGAAGGAGTCAGATTTGTGACTGGGAGGAGGGAACAGACATCACTCACATTCTCAGGTATGCTGGGGAGTTCCCCTGTGTCGGGCACAGTGAAGAAGGAGTGCTGGAGGGAGACAGGAAACAAGGGGATGATTTTACACTTTGAATCCATCACTGAGAGGAAATAACAAAGCAGTACAAAGAGATCGGCTCCTCGCTCTCTCTAGAGACTTCTTCCTCTTCTTCGGGCGGTTCCCCTTTAGGGGTCGCCACAGCGGATCAGCTGTTCCCTTCTCGCCATCTTCCTGTCTTAACCGCATGTCCTCTCACCACTTTCAGATATGACGAATCGGATCATTCCGATGTTACTACCCTCACTCATAATTTTTCCTTTGTGAAAACAGGAACTTTCAGAGTTTCCAGTTCACACTTAGCTCATGGGGGGGTGGGGGGGATTAGTGTCGAGACTCACCACCCCGAGATGAACAGGGACTCCAGGCTCAGGGATCGGAAGCGTGTGTAGAGACACCAGGAGCTCTTGCCACTGGCTTTCCTGAAAACCAGATCAAGAATCAATTTAACACCAAAATCGAGATAAGAAGTCATGTCATAAAAAAAAGAAAGTTGAGGTTGAAGTCTTTAGTTGTTAGAATCTACCAAAGGAGAACCTGGATCCTAATGGGCACCAAAGGCTCATGGTTGTACACAGCTACTGTAGCCCAGACGCTCAAAAGGGTAATGCTGGTTCTGATCGAGAGGTGTCAGAACACAGGGCATCACAGACGGGTCAGAGTGACCATTCTGGAGCCTGAGCTTGTCAGCATCAGAACTGGAAAGAGGAAGGGGGCCCGGTCAGAAGACTGTTCTTAGCTTACGTAGGGAAGAGACGGAACCGGAACTTTGAGGAACACCACCTGCGTTGGACTTTATGTTGGGCTCCCAGATGAGTTCCAGTCAGGAGTGGACCTGACTGAACACTGTACTTTGACCCAAAAACTGGTTGTATCTCCAAACCGTGGTCCAGATGTCTGGTCAGCGGTGTTTCCACTGATACCTGCTGCAGATCTCCAGTCAGCCCTGGTTTTAATGACTTCTGCTTCTGGTCTCCAGTCAGAGGTGGAACCAGCCAAAACCTGCTTCTGGTCTCAAGTCAACAGTCAAAGCCTTGGGTCTCCAGGGAGGCCTTGCCTTCACCAACTACCTCCAGGGGGGCGTGCTTCTGCCGAGGATTCCGTGCTCGGCCTCTTAGTGGGGTCCCTCTTCGATCATGATCCTTTGCTGAGGTGAGTCGGCATAGTCGCCAGGACTTCTTCCTGGTCCTCAGGTTCCTTTGGCTCCCATATTTATCCCATGCTGTGTCGGTTTCTGCACAACTACCTCCTCTGTCAATGTGTGCGGGTTTATGCTAGATTAAAAAATGAAAACGGAACCAAGCCGTCTGTTTCTCCACTTGACACACAGCAACTGCGTCCGAAAACTGGCCAAGAACTTCCTGACTGCATGTTAGATATTTGATATGTACGCAAAAAAACGACATTGTAAAAACAAGGTGACGACACAATAGGATAGGTTACCTGTCCATGACTCACCTGGCCTTTAATGGTGTAGTCTGCAAGGATATTCAGCAGCTTGTAGAAAACCTCAAACCAGGGCAGGTAGCTGAGACAACAAAGGAAGTGTTTTTTTTTACAGATCCACACTGAGTTTTATAGTTTTTAAAGGTTATGTGGTTTTTTCACTGTATTAACGTTTGATTGATGTTTTTATTTCCAGAACCGCAGGTCCTGTTGCGAGTTCCCGAGGTCTGAGGTTGTTATTAACTACCAAAGTGGCCGAAGGAGGGAGAACCTGTTCACCGGCAACAGGATCATCATGGGCCCCCAAAGACTCTTTGTTGCATATAGGGAGTGAATACTGGACCGGGTCGTCTTGTTCCCCCGGACGAGCTACTGCAGAACATTTGATGTTTGGCAGACAAATAACGCTGGAAGATAATGTGGAATTTAGACGGGTTCGGTATCACAGGGAATTCTTGTATTGCAATATGTCCTGTAATATATCACAAAAAAAACATATTTGGACATTAAATGCAAAAAAACTGTCTTTCACTAAATGCTTTCTTTTGTTTTTTGTTCTGTGGAGAGTGTCTGTATATTTTTAGGAACATTAGGTGAACTTCTTCCACCACAATCTGACCAAACTATCGATAAAGTCCGGTTGACCGACGTTCCTGGAGATAATGAAGTTTTCCCAGGATGCTGGTTCTCCTCAAAGTACAGCGACATATTCCCACGTACGTCATATCAGTTTAAACCCGTTTACCAGATTTATGGCTCAACCCCGGGGATGGGGATGAAATGTGGCGTTTCTGTTTGATTCGTCTTTTTCTCCGCGGATGAACGGAGGAGATTCTGGTGACAATGCAACAAAGTTATTCTATATTTTTATTTATAATGATATGTTGTCATGTGTGTAGTTTTGATTAGAGCCTAACAATGAGGCCCGGTTCTGTCCCCACGTTAACAAACTGGCTGAATAATGACGCGATGATGTCGTGGATGGAGGGTTCAAACGCGGCGACTCCTGAAGACGTGCAGATTTTCCAGCTATTCTGCTTTCAGGATATTGAACGCGACACAATGCCAAAGTGATGATGATGATGATGGGTGATAAGAAAGAAACGTCTTCATCGTGCCGTGTTTGCACAGGAAGCGGTTGAATAGACGTTAATTGTTGATCTGTGTAATTTAACAGGTTCTTCTCCGTAGACGCCACTAGAACACTCACCTGAGGATGCAGTAGCAGGTGTGGGCGCCCGAAGAGAGGCGACAGAATCCAAACCTCTGTTTGCTCTCGATGTCCGTCAACACAAATGTGAAGTTCTGGCCCACTTGGTTGACCGTCAGGCTGCGGGGGGGAGAGAGAGGAGAGGGGATGAAGGTATTCAGAGCGAAGAACACATCACACACCGTGCTGGTGTTTTAAAGCGAAGGGGCCTATAGAGGGATCAGCCATAACATTAAAACTAGAGAAAGGTGAAGTCAGAACATGGACTTGGGGTGGAGTGAAGGCTAGCCCGTACTGTAGCACAAACTGCTGATGAAGTTCTCGCTGGTTCTGACAGAAAGTGTCGGACCATACTACAGTGTGTTTTGGGAGCCAAAGTGGGACCTACACAATATTACACTAATGTAACATTCTGTTACAGTAGTGTAATATTGTGTAGAGTTAGGTAATAAGGTAACGCTCTGTCACAGTAACGTTCTGTTAAGGTAACGCTCTGTTACAGTAGCGTTCTGTTAAGGTACAGTTATGTTACAGTAGCGTTCTGTTAATGTAACGCTCTGTTACAGTAGCGTTCTTTTACAGTAGCGTTCTGTTACAGTAGCGTCTTGTTAAGGTAAGGTTCTGTTACATTAGCTGTCTGTCACAGTTACGTTCCGTAACAGTGGCGTTAATATAACTTATATGTGACTCTGAGTGGCAGGTACGACCACAGCATCCGTTTCACAGTCAGGTAACATTATGATCCCATCCTCTTCATCACTGCTATATTAAATTAACCATATAGGTATGCATATTTTTTTTTAAGTCTCACGTCCATTTT
>JBBDHG010000259.1:1220000-1307500 GCA_037951165.1 Lophius americanus | reverse complement strand
AACGTTCATTTCGTGCGAGACCAAGTAAATCAGAATAGTTTCGATTAAAAAAAAAAAAAGAAAAAGGTTCTGATCCGGGAGGCGGGTACGTTTCATGACCACGGGTTTCTGTCTAAAAAAACAAGGTGAGCATGATGAAACACACCCGATTGTATCAGCGCCCCCAAACAGCACGAACATAAACCAATCAGCCATAACATTATAACCACCGACAGCCGGTCCGATCCCACAGAGGAGCAACTTTCGTAGAAATTGCTGGAAAACACGACGTTTTTGCACTGCAAAAACTCAAAATTGCTGTTTCAAATATCTCATTGCACTTGATTTAAGATACAATCAGAGGCACACGTGTTTTTTCAGACAATACATCTCGAATATATGTATTTTCAAGCTGTCGTTTATGTTAAACAGCTTAAATATGACTTTTCTTATGTTATTTTTTTACTTACATCTGCAAGAGTGTCACAATTTTCTAATTTCCAGTGTGGCCTCACAAATTGTCTGATCTCATCTAAACTAAATCCGTTCTGGTAGCAAAACCGGGGCTGATCGGCGTATTTTGGCTTTACAGGTTTTACAGCTCTAAGGTTTTTACACAGTTTTTTACACTGTAAAAGTCAGTAAATACAGTAAAAATTCACGGTAAACCAGAGTTTCACTGTGAAAAAAATACAGTGACCATGTACAAGACATTACGGCAAATTGTATTTTACACACACATTGATACAGAATGACACTTTAACAGTAATTATTCGCTCGTTGACATTATTTGATAGAGAAAAAAGTTTGTAATTTTTTACAGTAAAATTTGGTTTTCAACGTGTTTTTTCCGCGAAAAATAAAATGAATCTACTTTTCTTGAATTTGAGAGTGTATGACGGTTGCAATTCGACAGTTTTTTTTTTACTGTAAATAATGAAGTTCTTTCTTTTTAGCGTAAAGTAGTCAAAAAAAATTTAATTATACTTATATTATCATATCATGTGTTTTTCATGTAAATCTTGCGTTGTTTTATGTAACCTCCTTGTAAACAGGTTTCCGTGGTCTTTTACCGTCATGTCTTCTAGAAGGGCAGCGTATTTGTGACGGTAAATATCTGGCAACCACAGCTGCCGGCGTTTAACCGTACATTATACAGAACTTTTCTTTTTTTTAAAGCGTAGACCTTGAGGATGTAGCTGGTTGTCTTGCGGTGGCGACGCGCGCCTCTGTGCAGCGCATGCATGGACACAACCCCTTTGAAATCAGCTATTTGGAAACCGCTTACTCAGCAGAAACGAGCTTTGCAGTGCATCTCTACCGACGATCGCGTGGATCGTTCCTTCCTGTCAGTGAAAAATGGCGGATGTGGGCCAGGATGAGCTTTTACCTCCACCTTTCAGACACTTACCAGAGCTGTGTGAGCCTGAATGAGATACCTCCATGTACACCTCAAAGGTGGACTCGGGGCTCTCCCTGGACGAGACAAAGACACAAAAAAAAATATCATCATTTCTTTTGCGTTTTGTGGACAAATTTCAATTATACATAATTAAAGATT
This sequence comes from Lophius americanus, assembly GCA_037951165.1. Classification (NCBI taxonomy): domain Eukaryota; kingdom Metazoa; phylum Chordata; class Actinopteri; order Lophiiformes; family Lophiidae; genus Lophius; species Lophius americanus. The sequence goes on along the minus strand of JBBDHG010000259.1, from coordinate 1,305,960 downwards.
TTAATGATAATGAAGCAGCTGCTTGTGGTTGTTGTAGCTGCCCAAAAGTTCCCTTAAATTGTACATGAGATGGAATATCAGTTACAGACAAACATGAAGGTAAAAGATAATGAGCTCATCAAATATTAAGTTGCTCCAAAAAAAAGGAAAGTGAGGTTTTTGGTTTTTTTAATTGTTAGTTTGATGAATATCAGTCATGCCTTATTCCTAAAATAACGGTTTTCATAATAAGTAGAAATCTTCCTGAAATGTTCTTCAATTTCCATGCAAGAATTTTATTAATTTATTTATTTTTAGGTATCAAAATAAGTAATTTATATCTTAAAATAATGACTTACTAGCTCAAAATGATGACATTATCTCCAGATAATGACCTAGTATCCCAAAATAATGACTCATGATTTGAAAATAATGACTTAGTATCTCAAAACACTGAATTATCTCTAGATAAGGACTTAAAAGCTCAAAATCATGACATTATTTATAGATTATGACCCAGTATGATAAAATAATGTACTTATTATTTGAAGATAATGACTTGGTATCTCCAAAGGGTAAGGACTTAGAATCTCCAAATCATGACTTAGTATCCCAACATATTTACATATTATTTAAAGATAATGACTTATTATCTCATAACAATGTCTTATTATCTCAGGATATTGACTTAATATCTCAAAGGATAATGACTTAATATCTTAAAACACTGACTTATCTCTAGATAAGCACTTAGAAGCTTAAAATAATGACATTATTTATAGATTATGACCCAGTATGACAAATCAATTGAGTATTATTTGAAGATAATGACTTAGTATTTCAAAGGATAATGACTTACAATCTCCAAATCATGACTTAGTATCCCAACAAATTTACTTATTATTTAAAGATAATGACTTATTATCTCATAACAATGTCTTATTATCTCAGGATATAGACTTAATATCTCAAAGGCTAATGGACTAATATCACAAAACACTGACTTATCTCTAGATAAGGACTTAGAAGCTTACAATAATGACATTATTTATAGATTATGACCCAGTAGGACAAATAAATTGAGTATTATTTGAAGATAATGACTTAGTATCGCAAAGGATAATGACTTACAATGTCTAAATTAAGACTTAGTATCTCATAACAATGTCTTATTATCTCAAGATAATGGCTTAATATCTCAAAGGATATTGACTTAATATCACAAAACACTGAATTATCTCTAGATAAGGACTTAAAAGCTGAAAATCATGACATTATTTATAGATTATGACCCAGTATGTTAAAATAATGTACTTATTATTTGAAGATAATGACTTGGAATCTTCAAAGGGGAATAATAATAATAATAATAATAATAATAATACATTAAATGACTTACAATGTCTAAATCATGACTTAGTATTGGAGAATAAAGACTTAGTTGTAAGATAAAGACTTGGTATCTCAAAATAACACAGGTTATCTACTGATCCACTGATCAGTAATGGATAAATGTCGATTAGTTCCTTATAGTACGCTGTAGCGTCTGTTGCCATGTGGGATATGTAGTCATAACGAGAAGACATAACGTTGAAGGGTATGTCTTCTGTATTATTTGAAAAATAAAAAATAAAGGTTTTAATTGACACAAACGTGAGGACAGATTCACCCTTAAGTATTCAAGCTGGTAATGTCGTAAAAGGGTTTTTGTCAGAAAAGCAGCATCCGGTTCAGGAGGAGATCCAGACAGTTCATGTTTACACTAGCTGCCCGTGCAGAAACGTGTCCCCTCTGACGTCATATGTGGCCCACAAGCTTCATCCTAAGGTGTTTCGTCATCCTGTGTTAAAGATGTAAACCTCAGACACGTTTTGAATGCAGTTTTTCGGGTCCAGTGAGTGGAGAACCACCAGAGTGTCGCAACAAGTCAGGGCCTGGCACTGAGCTCAGTCTGCCCACAGTCACTTGCTGTAAGAGGTCTAAACGCGTTAGCCGGCTGCTTGAAAACCTTAAAGCAACACATTAATATTCTTACTTGATTCTGGACCCCATCCTTAGTCGTCAGCCCGCCGTCGCTGTCGGCCGCGGCGCGCAGACGCGTCTGTCCGGAGGGGTTTTTCGGATGCTAACCTGTCATACACATCACAACGCCATGGAATGTCAACACGCGCAGATCAGCTCCGCCTCGCAATGAACCCTGGGACTTGCATTTCTAAAGCCAAGGATATTCGGGTCGCACGTTGAGAAACCTCGCGCTACGGACTACATATCCCACAATGCATGTTATTGACGACTATGGCGTCCCGTGATAAGGCATATTGGTCCTGTTGGTAGAATAACCGTTATCACGGAAAGCCTTCAACAGTTGAAAGAGTGTTAAAGGATGTACGGTGAGTTTATTCTAGCTTTTATACCTGACTTATAACCAAACTATTTTACTTAGAGGCAAAAGAAAAGATAAGAAACATACTGAGTGCTTATATTTATTTTTTAATAATACAAAAGGCTGTTTTTATAGACGCAATCTCTGTGGAAGCCCTTTCCGTCACTGTTAAAAAAAAAAGATCCTGTTAAAATTATACTTAGAAACTTTCTTCAAATAGAAAAATGACTTACCGCGTTTTTAAAAATTCGTCAGTGCCTCAAAATAATGACTCAGAATCCCAATTAAATTGGAAATGCCAAGTCATTATTTAGAAATACTGTCATTAAATCGACATACTATCTTATTATTTATATATACTAAGTCATTAGGTAGATATTAGGTCATTTAGTCATTATATAATAATACAAAGTCATTATATCGGGATACTAAGTCCTTATTTATACTGAGTTATTATACTGAGAGTCAAATTCATGATATTGAAATTCTATGTCAGTAATGACCCTGAACTGATGAGACGGAATCTACATAGTCTGAAATTCTCATTTGGAAGTTATGACACTTACAGTCGTACGTAACACTTACATAAAGTTTGTGTTTGGTGTTAAAACAAACTTTCCTTTAATCAGTTCGGAGTATGAAAAAAAAGGTTTTCCTCTTCAGATCAGACTCTGTGATCTACTGGATTTTTCTTCATGTGCTTATTTCCTACCGCTGTATAAACACTCAGAACATCCCCATCTCTGATTGTCCATAACATTAAAACCACTGACAGGTGATGGCACCTGTGTGTCAGTGGTTGGGTTCTGGTCATCGTCCTGAAGTCGAGGTGGGAAGCAGGAAAACATGAACAAGCATAAGGATCCGGGTGACTTTGACCGACCCGAACAGTGATGAATAAACAACCGGGTCGGAGCCTCTCCAGAACTGTGAGTCTTCTTGGGTGCTCCTGGTCTGCAGTGGTCAGAACCTACAAAAGAGGGTCTGAAGCGGGACGACTGACCGTAGACGGGATCACGAGCAGCCGGGGGCTTATTCAGCGGCTGCAGCACCGACTGCTGAAAAAGTTCCCGCTGGTTCTGATAGAAAGGTGTCAGAACAAACAGTGGCAACCCAGCTGATTTGGATGCACAGCTGCAGACCAGTCAGGGGTGGCTTCATGGAAACTGTATGAAGAGCGGCCTCTTCCAGCAGGATGATGCTCCAGGATGAGGTGGGTCCATGGGGGCCCCACCTCAAGGTCTACTACCAAACCCTGTGGTGCCAGATACCAGAGCGCACCATCAGAGTTCTGGTGGAGCCCATGTCTTGACGAGACAGAACTTACTCCTCTGCCAAAAGTGGGACCTTCACCATATTTGGCAGGCGGTTGTAATGTTATGGCTGAGTTGTGAATGTAATCAAGCGATGGTTCCGTCCCACTCTGGAGTGCGGAGAAAGGGGGGGATTGAGGAGAAGAGGAGCTGCGTCATCTTGACCTACTTCTCCATTAATGAAGTAAAACAGAAAGCGGGGTGCAGGAGTTTGGACGGACTTTGAAGTGTGTGTGTCGTCTCGTGCGGATCAGCCTGCGTGGCAGCAGCACGCGCGCACACAGGGGTAGAGTGAGAGAGAGAGAGAGAGGGAGACTCGGTGGAGGAGGTGGAGGGGGTCTGTTTGTCAGTGTGAGGAGTTGCTCAACAGCGCAGACCGATGAAAGCTGCAGAGAGAGCGGGTTTCTTCTTTTTGTGCAGATTCCAATCCTCCTCCAGGTAAGTCTCGATCTCCTGTCTCCACTCGGCGAGGCGAGTGTGTGCGCGCGCGAGCCCACTCCGCTGACCTTTAAAAGTCTGTGTGTGTGTGTGAGTGTGTGTGTGTGCGGGCCGTGGGACCGGGACGCGCTGTGTTTACTCCCGCTGCGGAGCCGCATACCGAGCCGCTAGCAGCCGCCTGCTAGCCTCCGGCTGAAGGCCATATGGAAATGATATTTAACCCGCAGACTCGGACGGAAACGAGGCTCCGGTCCCTGCTAGAACCGGTCCAAGCGTGTTTTTTTTTGTTTTTTCTCTGCACCTCTGCAGCCGCCGGACTCTTAAAACAACATGTGCCGACGTCCCGTCCGCACAGCCTACTGTAACAGAACCAGACTTTTTGCTCAGGCCTTTCAAACAACAAACTACTGAGGCTGGAAATCACTCAAACTCCACTTGATGATGTTTTTCATTTCCATGTGGTCTCGGCCCAAATCAATGCGATCCACTGCTGGCCTGTCAGGCCAACCAAATAATCTTATTCAGCTTTATTGTCCTGACAACAACAACAAAAAACTATGTGAAAAAAAAAGGAATCAGACGTGTATTTAATTCAGTTCAGTGTAGCTCAGCTATTTATTATCCAAGATAGGAGCTCCAGATAAACAACAACACATGTAACAAACAACTACACAAAAACCACACCAATGTATAATGAAAAAGAAGACAATATATGCTGTTTCATGAATATCCTATTTAGTAAGAAAGACAGAAAATGCTAAAAATGAGAAGTGCCGATTTGACTGGTGTTAGTTGATGTGTTAAATTAGAGCCTGTTTCTTTTCCTTTCTGTTGTTTTTTCCTGCGCAAGTGAAGCAGAAACAAGTATTCAAACCTGTCGCACTTGAATGGAGGAGCTCTGAGTCTCCAGCCTGATTCAAGACGCTTCCGCTGACAATGTAGTCACTGCAACCAAATTCCGTTCGGCCGCTCTCCATCGCCAGAGGAGCACAAACGCAAGTGTTTGCTGAAGAGAAGAGGAATAAATAAAAGATTACGTAGTAGAGATAGTTGATAAAGCCTCCTTCTCTGAGATATGATAATGTGCCGTATTCTTCATCAGTGATGTATGAAGTATTCAGAACCTGAACTGGGGGGTAAAAGTACTACTACCACACCCTCGTGAAAATTCTCCAAGACTAATAAATAATTAGCATATTCATCAGGCCTTCCCTGACTGTTACGGATGTGAATACGGTCTAATAGCATTACATGCGGCGTCGAATAGTCTTAAACAGTGATGGATGAAGTATTCAGATACTTTCCTCGAGTGAAAGCACAAACGCCGCCCCGTGTAAATCTTCCACCACAGACATGCCTCCCAAACCGAACCTAGGAGAGAACACTTGTATCTAATTACATAGTAATTAGGATCGGTGGCCCTGCCCTAATGACTAAGTAGATAAACGAGGCGTCCTACATAAACATGACAGAATGCCGTGTTACCAGAGTCTTTAGCGCTGACGGCTGATGATGTGTTGATGTGGAAGGCTGGCCCGTGTTGTCTGATCCCACAGAGGAGCGTCCGCAGCACAGATTACCGAAGAGCTAACGCCGGTTCTGATAGAAAAGGTGACAGGAAGTGACATCGCAGTTCGCATGCTGAGTTTCGACAGGCCGGTGAGATCGTCCACTGTAGAAAGCATTACAATGTGAATGCCGGCATCAAACCTGAATGGAAGAAGGTGACCTGGATCTGGTGGATCAGGATTTCTTTTCCATCCTGTGGACAGCCAGGTGCATGATGGGAAGAAGGCAACCTGAAGGGAATCAGTGAATTCTTTGTGTAATGTTCTGCTGGGAATGCTTGGGGCCTGCCTTTCATTTTGAGGTAACCCTGAGAAGTAGCACCTACCTAAACATTGCCGCAGACCAAGCCCCCCCCCCCTTTCATGGAAACGGTATTCCCTGATGGCGGTGGCCCCCCTCCAGCAGACTGCTGGTCCCTGACTCACCGCAGAAACACAATGACCAGTTCAAGGTGTTGGTTTTGGCCTCCAAAGTTCACAAATCTCAATCCACTCCAACATCTGCAGGATGCGCTTGACAAAAAAAACCCCAAAAAAGTCTGAACCGGTGGAGCTCCACCATCTCCTGCCTCAATTGGGTCGGAGCTGTTTTGGTTGTAAACGGCGGACACGCCCAATATAAAGCAGGTGGTTGTAATGTTTCGGCTGATCGGTGTAAACATGTATTACATGAACCAGCGGGGGGGGGGGAATCCTTAGCTGCAGGGCCGACAGGCCGGCTGCGGGCGGAGTAGAAGTGGTGGTGGTGGTTGCGGGTTATGAGGATGCCTGGACACCCAAGGTCAAATAAGTGGCTAAAATTAGTCACGTGTCAGCTGTGACAGCGAGACAGTGTCCCGCGTGACTGCGGCTCGTTAGCATTCACCCGGCAGGAAGCCGTGTAATCACACGTCCTCTCTGATTAACTTCACACACGGCTGCGCTGATCTGACCTGCAGAGCCTCGAGTGTTTCTTCTGCAAAATAGCAGATTGTGATAAAAAAAAACCCCAAAAAACTGGTTTGTGTGTTTTTAAGTTTAAAAACTATAAGATTTGTTTGTTTTTTTCCAATCAGGGCAGAAAGGGAATCTCGTCAGAATACATCCACAGCCTCGTCACGTCGCCCTGTAATCTTTCAAAATAAGAGCACTTAAAATAAAGTGACTCATGATTTTATTTATTTTTTAAATGGGAAACCGCTCAAAATCCGTTGTGGGCAGGTCTGACTTTATCGGCTTTCATGTTTTCGTAAGAGCTTACAGATATGGAGAGGACAGATAAAACGGACCAGCGCCAACAGAAATTGCTGCGGGCAAGCTAGCTGCAATTCAACAAGACATGGCAACCGTCTTTCTGACACGGCTGGGAACCAAAAAGTGACGTGAAAAAGTAAAAAAAAAAACACTCAGCTTCTAAGTGTCGCGTCGGCCTGAAAGACCGTCCAAGATCGCTGCTTTTTACGTACTAATTGTATTTCCGCGAACCCCTCCTACCGCTGCCGTTTTGTTAGCGTAGAAACGTCCGACTCCTCACTGCCCCCTTGTGGAAGCATCAATGTCAACGTAGAAGACGCATTTATCTAAGAGAACAATCGGTGGTTTAGCCCAAAAATTCTTCGATAACTGCTGCATCGCATTTGATCGAAATACCACAAAGCTCATGTTATTCTACACAGTTCTGCCGGACAGAACCGGGAGGACTCTCTATTTGGACCAGTTGGACGGACAATGGAGCCAAAAATGGAATTTTGACCCCTGAGAAAATGCAACCTATGTCCACTAGAGGGAGCTTTATGCACAAACTACAACTTGTGGCTGCGAAGTGAAAGTACTTATACGAAACTCTAGTATTGGTCACTGTAAAAAAAAAAAAAACGGACAGCAAGGGTATATCCCCGAAATATCCCCAATCCCCTGCGTTGTATAAGCGATCCCCCTGATTGAACTCCTCCGACTAAATGTGAAGTTTTATTCCAAACAAAAAATCAATCCCGTTCTTCCTTGCACTGGGGTCTCTGTGCATCTGAAATTGGACAATAATCCATGACATAGTTTTTTTGTTAGTTTTTTCCTTTAAAAACATGATATTTTTACAGGATCGATTTCCTTGGGTCGACTCTTTTGGACTAAATCAAACCAATGGTTGGAGAATTATGTCAGAAAACCCGTGTTTTGTGAAAACGCTGTAGAATATGGACTTCTAGAGTAGAATATCCCACATAGGTCTGCTTGAGTCAACTCATACGCACCAAATTTGGATTAAATCGGAGGACAAGAAGTCGTGTCCGAAAACTTGGACGAGGCAGAAATTGGACGTTGTGTATTTGTACTCACTGCTGATTGTTATCAATGATCCAGTGGACATTTCTTTTAGTTTGGTCCAACTCTGTTCTGATATATCACCGGTGTCTCTGTGTAAGCCCGGTTATTCATGCTGAATAAAAGTGTGCAGAGCAGAAGCAGTTTCTTCAGCTGCTTTTCACTTCCTTCCTTCCTTCCTTCCTTTTAAGCAGTTCTTGTGTTTTACTACTCAAACTGCACCAAACCAGGTACTGTTTGGTATCGGAGCTGAATTCCAGATACCAGTATGGAAAGTGGGGGCAAACCCCTAGTTAGCAAATATAGCTCTGGGTTTGGTTGAGGAATAAGTTGGACAAGTTGAGGCTATTCTAGCAACAAAAGTTCTGCCTGCTGACAGTCTTCGCTGTGATGCATGTCTTCCTCCATGAGCTTAAAACCCCCGAAAGAATGAGCTGAAAAATCTTTGCGTTGCCTGGCCTCTGACTTCATGAAACCTTTGTGGGCGTTTCTGTGGTCTCGTGGCTTAAGGCTATGGTTACCGCGGGGGATGGCTTTCTCCGAGTATGAGGCAGGACACCCCCTGCACTGACTGCCGTCACTGTTTACACCTATACACACAGATATTTTGGAGCAGGTAGACGTAAAGATGAAAGTAATGGTTGGGAAAAAAAGTATGACCTAATCCCACACAAAGGCAAAGTGCAGTAACTACGATGTTTGCAAAATTCCCCGTTTTTGCCCTAACCGGTGGGCTCTAACTTTCTCCCAGAATGTTATTTTCCCCTCTGAAGCATTTTTCCAGAGTTAATTGGGTTTCTTTCGTTTATCATCTGTGGAATCTTCCATCCACTAATCTAGATTAAATGTACCCCTCCTGGATGGTACATTTAAAGAAACAACTCAACATAACTGTTGATTGCTCTTGGCCAGAGCACTCATCTGGAGAACGCCCCCAACATCTCCTTCCTCTGTCGTCCATCTCGCTCTTAATCAACTAACCTGTTGGCTTCGGACTCAAATGATCCCGTTGGGGACTTTGACACAACTGTCATCACTGAAATCAACATGAGGCAAAGCAACAATCTGGAGGCAGGTCCTTAGGTAAAAGGTTGGACTTAAGTGGTCTAAGCTAGACAGGGTTTGTCCACAAAGGGGTCCAATGTGAGGTTAAAAACTGATAAATACTTGCCAATAAACACAAGAAAACGGCGGGTAAAGACGGCACTGGGGAACATCTGTGGCACAGGAGGGAAGGGGAAGGCAGACTGAATACAATAGGAGGCGCCGGCTAACAGGACACATCTGAGGACGCCTGGGACAATCACTGAGGCGGGAGGACACGGCAATAAAATTGCACACATGATTTGCACAGGGGTTCCAAAAGCGTTTATGTCATAATTGGTGTCTTTGATTTTTTTTAATCTCAGCACCTTTTTTCGGGGCGGGGGGACGTCGGTGTCCTTGGACAGAAATATACTAGTTGAATGTTGTCTTTTACAGAGACTCAGATGAAGAGGGGTACCAGTTTCTAAATCTAGATACTGAAGTCGGGTTTGATCCTAAAATCATATCAGAGTGATGTCCTGCGCCCGAAGGATCGGCCGATGCCTGGGAAAGATTCGGCCACGCCATCCGTCCGCGCATTGAGAAACGTCGACCCAGCACCAGCTAACTTCTTTTTGTTCTTCGTTGTTTTTGGAGCATTACTTCAATTTTTCTGCCACTTTAACATAAAAAAAAACACAAAAACTCTACATTGGAGCTTAGCCTAGCGTAGGCTATTGTCCAAATATGGCAGCGCCACATGGTGGTCCTCCGGGGGAAGCGGACCCGCTCCCTCTTCAGATATAAAGTATTCAAGTATTTCAGCTTATTAGAAAACTATGATAGAATATAGTTATGAATCATAGTGTGTTTATTATTAGTGATGCCCCTAAAGGTTTCACACTGCACCGTTAAAAAAGCAGGACTTCCTTCCGCGGCTTAGACAGTCCAGTTTGAGAAGGAGACTTGTCGGTTGTGAAATACTTTCTTTGAGAGACTTGGCGTTTTGTTTTTTTTCTTCCATTGTGACAAAGGAAGTGGAAACAGCTGCGTCGGTTCAAATTGGCTCGGGGCCCTAATGGAATGAGCTTAAGTGCAGGGTATTAAGTCGACGGCACAGGAACGTCCAACTCCCATTTACTAATTAAGTGTAAATCCTGAGTGCAGAGTAAGTTCCGAGACACGAGGGGCTTGTATTTGCTCGCCTAGTGTTCCGTTGAATGGGCTTAACGTTAGTCCCGTTCCTTTTAACGGCCCGGTGCGTCGACAAACGTTTTGTTTGAGCGGAGGCACCGATGCTTAACTGGCGAGGAGGAGAGTGACGCATCACTTTATGGGTTGGTCTTCGTCCAGGTTTTGTCCAGGTGAGGGCCTTCCGAGCAGCTGTCAGTCAAATGGATGTCAAATGCCTTTGATGCTGGTCCATTATCGTAGGGGGGGGGCACCACGGTGCAGGATGAGCCCCCGTCTTGGGACGCCTCCCTGGCGCTGGAAAGAACCCTCGGGTGCGTTTTCTCTGTGGCGGTGATCCACGACCGGCTCCATGTCCACTCGGAAAGATTCGGTCACAGGTTCTGGCTTTCAGCGCCGGCCGCTAGTTTCACCTGTAAATGTCTGCGAACGGGACAAAGAGGAATAAAGGAAAGTCAAAAACCGCTGAGGAGACCTTTTCTGTCATCGCTGCCTTTTACGACATTACATTATCACCTCCTCCTCCAGTATCTCCAGTCGAAGGGTCCAATGAACTTTGGACCCTTCGCTGTCATCTTGAAGAAGTAACGATGTCAGCGTAAAGAGCGCCGTCCGCTGTAGGCCGCCGACTGCAAAGAAGGCTCAGGCTTTTATTCTGTTTTGGCAGATATAATTGAACAGTATCACAAAGTAGAGAGATTTTTTATTCATTTTTCCTGCCCCTCTTCTGATCTTCCGTGTCGCTGGGCTGCAGTCGCCCCCTGATGGGTCTGATGGGGCTGATGGGTCTGATGGGGCTGATGGGTCTGATGGGGATTCTAACAGCAACATCTTTGCCACATTTAACTCCGAACAAGGATTAAAAGGCGGCGTAAACTTTCTAGAGACATTCATCTCCCTGAACATGAAGACAGGGAGTTGGACCAGAGGTCCGACGTGGCATCTTCCAGGACCCCTCCCTCTGGAGGTTTTCAAGGCAGGTCCAACTGGGAGGAAACCCCGATGTAGACCCAGAACTCTCTGGAGGGACTATATATCTGCATCTTGCCTTGGAACGCCTCAGGATCCACCAAGGATGAGCTGGAGAGTGTTGCTGGGGAGAGGGATGTCTGGAAATCCCTTCTAAGCCGGCTTCCAACGCCAACCGACTCACCGGCAATGTCAATTTGCATTTTAGCTTATTATATTTTTGTTTTGTGTCTTACAAATGTAGACGCAACATTTACATTTCATTTTTAGAAATCTTTTTAGAATTTTTTTTGTTTTCGGATAGTAGGGAAGTGTAAAAAAACACAAAACAAAAACGAAGTTTACATAAATATTACGTAACTGCAGTTACTATGTAATATTTTGACGTTTTATTCTACATGTTTTATCTCTGGAATTGCGTAAAACTAAGTTAATATATATGTTGCTGTACAAATAAATTGCAGGCAACTTTTCTTAAGCCTCGTTCGGAGCTAAAATGTTGCTGTTAATTTCAGCATGTGCAACATGGCCACCCGTATTTTTATGCACGTACGACGATGGAGCGTGAATGAGCCTCAAACCCAGGCTCGGTACTGGAACAGAGAATCTTAACGGACGACTGGATCACTGGATTAGACAAATTCCTAAATCGAAGGCATTTGTTCCCGGGACAGCTGATTCCTTTTGGGGAGTTATCTTCTCTGCAGGAGTCGTCGGACCAGTGAGGGAATGTCCGCGTCTCTTAGCGGCGACCCGGAGGCCCGTGAGTCCGGGCAGCGTACCGTGGACCTGCTGTTCAGTCTGGCAGGACCTTGGTGATGGATTTCCTGCCCTTCAGTGCCAACAACAGCACAGTCTTCATCAGCAGCCTGACGTTTAGCGCGGATCCGTTCCCGGGCTGGAAGTCTTGACATGAGGCCCACGTCACATGACTCACATTTTAATGGTTTGTGGAGCCGGGGTTTATATTTGAGCGCAAGTCAACACTCGTAGCCTCCCGCTAAACCCGGAGCTCCCGCTAAACGCTTAGAGCTGACTCGTCGGGAAGGACGTCGAGGAGCAATTCCTGTGATGTTTTCAGCGTATGGAACATGTTCCGGCAGGAGGCGGCGTCGAGAATTTAGCAGCTTTCTGTGGTCGGGAGCAGCCAGCAATAGTTCAGTAGTTGGCAATCCAAGCTGGAGGCTGTTAACGACGCTGTTAAAAGTGAGGAGGGCGACGTCGGGGTGAATGAATCATAGATCATAAGCCGATGACTCAGGCAGTCACAAGAAAAAGAGAAGAGGATGCAATAATGTACCAGCTCAGCCCGATACCAACTTCAAGTGATCCAGAACTTTGGAACGGACTTTATTGTTTCCTGCTTAAACTACAGCTGTCGCCGTGAGTCATCAGCAGAACCACGCGGCAGGCCCTGGTCTGTGTTTGTTCTCCTGTCACCGCCACCAATCAGGCGTCGATGCGCTGATTTATTTATGAGCGTAATGTCCGTTTGTAACTGTGTAGGTTTCTGGTGTTTCCACCACTTTGTTCCGGTGGGTGTTGAGCGTTTGTGGGTTCTTGTTCGGCAAAACCGAACGGTTCAGGGAATCAGAGCGTTCCTCCTTTGGTGCAGGAGAAGGTCCTCCACAGAGTCATACAGTATTTCTTTAGAACATGTCCAATGGACACATAGACAACATGTCAGGTGTCTATGTGATCCATTACCTGGTTGCCACGGTTACCGTCCTGAAGTTGATGACGGGAGCAGGTAAAAATGGTCGACCATAAGGGTCTGACAGACTATAGAACTGGGTCAGAGCATCTCCAGAACTCCCAGTCTTGTCGGGGGTGTTCCTGGTTCGAACCGAAACGGTCTAAGCAGCGGACAGCTGTTGAACGGGCGACAGGGTCTTGACCCGAAGGTCTTGTTGTGCCGGGTGCTTGTGCTTCCTTTTCCTGAAGAGGAGAATAACAGTCTAGATTATGGGATGGATACAAGCTGAGGGAGGCAGAGAACTGCTTTTGGGCAATGTTCTTCTGGGAAACCGTTCATGTGGATGTCGGTTTGTCACGTACCACCAACCTTAACATTGCGAAAGACCAAGTCCCCCCCCCCTTCATGGAAACGCAGTTCCCTAATGGCGGCGGCCTCTTCCAGCAGGATGATGGTCTCTGACTCACCGCAGGACCGGTTTGAGGAACACAACAACCAGTTCACCGTTATGACATGACCTCCAAATTCCCCAGATTTGAGTCCAGACCAGCATGTGTGGGGGGGGGGCTTGATAAACAAGTCCGTTCCCTGGAGGCCCCTCCTCCCAACTTACAGGAATCCAGGATTTCCTACTAACTCCTCGGTACCAGACACCACAGCACACCTTCAGAGGTTTTCCCTGGAGTCCATGTCTTGATGGCTCTCAGCTGGTTTGGGGACAGATAGGGGGTCCTGGGTAATATTAGGCAGGGGGTTTTCACGTGAAGACTGATTGGTGAACCCCATAACATTGATCCGTACCGGGTTTTTCTGGCGCCAAGTCGGGCATAACTCATTCCGACGTGGCTTAAAGTACACACACACACAAACACACACACACACACACACACATAGAGAGGCAGACACACACAAATGTTTCTTACTATTTGTTAATTTCGTTTCTTACGCCCCTTTGAAACCGCGGGTACCAGGGATTAGAAGCCCTCAGAAACCGTCCTCAGAACCCCCCGGACAGAACTCAAGGTATTTTCTTCGCTGTTGCCCCATAGAAGTGCTTCTCATCATCACTTTCTCCAATTTGCGAAAATATTTTTTTGCCATATTTCAGCTTGCCACTATATCAGATTAAATGAGCCGATGTTTTATTCCAAAGTGACTCACAGTAACAACACTCATCATTGAAACATCATTTGTCTGACCGATCACGACTTTAGGGCGGGACCATGATTCATACCGAGAAAGAAGAAAATGTGGAAAAATGTTTTTGAAATATTTTGTTACTTTCAGGCGTTTATTTTCCTCGAATATCTTAGACACCCTGAAATTACCATAAAATGTCTCTTTGTTTGATCAGGCATGTTTTTAAACAGTTTTTTTTTTTCACTTTTGGAGACATTTACTGATGAAATTTTGTTTTTCATGGGAAATAGTCCGTTTTACTTCACGATCAGTTCAAACTGTTTTCAGAAAAGTTTTTTTTTTTAGACTTTTTGGAGTTGAATCAAGTTACAGAATTCTCCTGGTGCCGATGCGGGTCCATTAGGAGAGGCTCCTTTGCGCCGAACGGACCCCTCGGGTGCGTTTGCTGTGTTGCGATGAGTCGCACTTGGAAAAATTTGGTCGCAAAGTCGACTTTTTTGGTTGTATAAAGTCACACAATTCTGTTTAATAATGTCTCACGTTCCATAATACGACAAAAAAAAAAACGTACTTAATAGAATAAATAAGACTTTTTCCAGAGTTGTGGTTAATACATCTTCCTTAGTGGCCCCCTTTTGGCATGTGTAGTCCCCCAGGGATCCATCATCGGCCCCTTGCTCTTTAGCTTATACATGCTGCCACTGGCTCCGACTATAAACGTTTTTATAATCACATTTTCACATAAATCACATTTTTCCAATAAGAAATAGTGACTCACAATAAGATTAAAGTGTCGCTCTTCACCAAACTGGATCTTCTGCGAACGATGATGGACCGATATCGTCGGTAGGTGATGCGTTTTATGGATTTGATCTGTCAGTCAGAGCAGAATCAGCTACTACTGTAAAAAAAAAAACAATAAAATAAATGAGTCATGATCATAACACTATAAAGCCAGGGTTAACCCTGAAATCACCCAGGGGCTGTGCGTGACCCGGATCACTCAGGAATCCTTCCTCCCTAAAGGTCAACAAGAACTCATGTGTGAGACTTCATAGTTTTAAAGAAAGAAAGTTTGAGCCCATTTACTGAAATGAGAACTTTTATCTTGTAGCAGTTGGCGGGTGTGATGCCACCATGGAGGCGCAGAACAACAACCAGCCCAGTCTAGACAACCACAACAATCTCTACAAGATCCCGGGTCAAGCGGACCAGGTAGGACGAAACATAAAACATGATGAATTAATCATATTTTATCTTTTCCATAATCTCTGAAATGGCTGAAATAAAAACCCCTCAAAACTTTTTTTGGACCCGGCGTTTTGCTTTGACAGAAGAATGTGCCGAGCTGCAAGTACTGCTGCACCATGGCGAACTTCCGCATCGATAAGAAGATCGGTCGGGGTCAGTTCAGCGAGGTCTACAAAGCCACGTATCTGCTGGACGGACAGCGGGTTGCCCTCAAGAAAGTCCAGGTACAGTCGTCAGCGGTGGGTCCGATACCGCCGCCAGGTTCAGTTTCAAAGTTCAAGGTTCTGTATTCGCGGCGCAGCGATACAACCTGCGGAGGAATGATCGATAGGAACGCAGATTGGAACTGTAAAGATTAAACGTACTAACAAACCAGACCGATGCGTTCGTCCCCGGCAGCCAGGGTAGATCCCCGGAAAGTCCCCAATCCCCTGCTTTGTACAAAGCAATCCCCCCGGGTTGTACTCCTCAAGTTTGATGTGACGTTCTGTCAATAAGTAAGAGCTGAACCTTTAGATTTAAAATCTGATACAGTACAAACCAGATGGAACTCCCCGAATAAAATGAAATAAAAGATGGTATTTACAAATGAATCGGGACTAAATTGGAGCGACGCACCAAACTCTGAATAAATCCGATCAATAGTTGTCCCAAAACGTTCTTGAGGTAGGCTAGGCTACCCCTGGTGTCCGAAATGTACTGCCGAAGTTTTTGAGGAATGTCTGGGTGTTGTTCGTAAAAAGAAAAAAGCTTCCCCTAGTGGGTAAATTAGGAATTTCTTGAGTAAAATATGATACTCATGAGATAAAACTCATGAAGAGATTTTTATCGTGGGATAAAGAGAGTCGATTCATTTGCTCGTAATCTGGACTAAACTAACTTTTCCATAAATAGTTCCCCCCAGTGAGTAAAATATGAACTATTAAAGTAAAACACTTCATAGAAAAAGCAAAATCGGACCAATGTTTGAGGATTTATAACCCAAAAAAATGTGCCGATAACGCTCCCCCTAGCGTCAAAAATGGACCGATCTGTCCCAAAATCACACCAGTTCTTCCTCGATCTAAGTTCTATGTGGGTATAAAATTTGAATATTATCAAGGACATATGTTTTGAGTTATCGCGGAAACAGAGGGATGGTTGCACAATGCGATTTTTATTTTCAGCTGATTATGCACCAACAAACAAAAACACAGCAATGGGTTGATTCAAAGAGATGCCCGTACGTCTTAGGCACTGCACCTTTAAAGCGGAGCATAAATGAGCTGTCAGTGGAGGAACCGATTGCCTCGGTGGCGTGACTGTTTCGGGTCCAGAGTGCAGAGTGAGTCATTTATTGTTCCGTCGGTCGTGGCCTCTCCTCAGCCTCTCTGTCTCTGTCTGACGCCTGCAGCCCGTCCTCGTGTTTTCGGCTGAGCGGCTTGCGGGGGAGCTGCAGGAACGGGAGGCCTATCAAGAATTCAGGACCAAATTACTCTAGTCCACATTTTAGGAACTGAAATAAACGCAAAAAAAACGAAACGATAAATTCTTGACCTCAATTGGCATCGTGGATAAAAAATTTTCATTCCATGAAAACATTCCATTCGTATGTTTAAAGCTTCTGCACTTACTGGTGATCCCTGACCTGGAATGACCTGCCATAAAATTATAACCGCCTGATCTCCTCTGACAAAGGTGACGGATCAAGTGCCCATAACTGCCGGTTCTGACGGGTCAGGATGACCTCATGGACTTCTTGAATAAGAACTAATGACTGGTCACGTTGTATCGCTGATACGCCATTGATAGTTTATTACAGATTCGTCATTGCTGCATATCCTTTGTGTTAACGCAATAACTCAAAAACTCTTTCCTCGTTCATTTTCATATTTTATAATCGCGCAGACCTTCGTGTGAGGAAGAACTGGAGTGATTTTGGAAAACGACATCTTTGTTTTTCCGCTACTAGGGGAATCTTAAGCTTGAAAAGTTTAAGGGGACGTAATTTGGTCCGATTCATTCCATTTTGGCGCTTTTGAATCGAGTCGATTAGATTTATCTCGCGTATTTAGTTTTTTACTCTAATAAATGATAGTTTACTAAAATTTTACAAAAACTTCCTAACGGTTGGACCGAATCGGTTCAAAGAATAATTTATATTTTACTCTAATAGTTTATATTTTACTCTAATAGTTTATATTTTACCTTTAAAGATCATATTAAACTGTAATAATTCAGATTTTACTCACTAGGGGGCGCTTGTTTTACGAAACAGACGTTTTTTCAGACGTAACATTGTCGTTTGTGTGAAAAATGACACAAATCCACAGCGCGTAGAACACCTGCGCGCCGCCGGGTGTCTTAAAGTGCGGTGATAACGTCGCCTCTCGTCTTTACGGCGGCAGATATTCGAGATGATGGACGCAAAGGCTCGCCAGGACTGCGTCAAGGAGATAGATCTACTGAAGGTAAGAGCCGGTCCGCCATCGCCGGCGCGTGTCTTCCTAACCCGCCGCATCAACTGTTGTTGTTTCCTGTTTGTAAGCGTCTCCCGTTTGTCCTGCGCAGCAACTGAATCACCCCAACGTGATCAAATACCTCGACTCCTTCATCGAAGACAACGAGCTCAACATCGTTCTGGAGCTGGCAGACGCCGGGGATCTGTCCCAGATGATAAAGGTGAGGAGGTCCAGCCCACCTTACCTGTAGGAGATGGGTCCAGTTCTGCCGAGTATCTATCTGTCTCCAACACATCCTCACTCAACTGATCGTTTAAAATATCATAGTTTTTAACCACTTCTGTTTATTGTGTCTGAATTTGTTCTTGTTTTCTCTGGATTTTTTTAAAGGTTTTAATGTCAAGCTTATTATTAAGAGCCAGACCTGATATAGTAATCCTGATTAAATCAAGACATGAGATAATAATCCCCTTAAAATCCAGACATAAAATAATAATCCTGTTAAAATCCAGACATGAGATAATAATCCCGTTAAAATCCAGATTTGAGATAATAATCCCGTTAAAATCCAGATTTGAGATAATAAACCCGACTTGAGATAATGATCCCGCTAAAATCCAGATTTGAGATAATAATCCCGTTAAAATCCAGATTTGAGATAAAAGAAAACGTTAAAATCCAGACATGAGTAATAATCCTGATTAAATCCAGACTTGAGATAATAATCCCGTTCAAATCCAGACTTGAGATAATAAACCCGACTTGAGAAAATGATCCCGTTAAAATCCAGATTTGAGATAATAATCCTGATTAAATCCAGACATGAGATAATAATCCCGATTAAATCCAGACATGAGATAATAATCCTGCTAAAATCCAGATTTGAGATAATAATCCCGTTAAAATTGAGATTTGAAATTAAAAAAAACGTTAAAATCCAGACATGAGTAATAATCCTGATTAAATCCAGGCTTGAGATAATAATCCTATGAAATTTTCCAAACTCTGTATTTTCATTGCTCCGTTACATTTTTTCGTAGAATCATCTAGTATCGTACGGTTGAGTGACCTCACCGGTGAGTCTCACACAAATACGCCACATGTGGCGCCTCTCACGTCGGCGCTGAAACTCCTAACGGTCCTTCCTTCTATCTGTTCAGTACTTCAAGAAGAAGCGGCGGCTCATTCCGGAGCGGACCATATGGAAATATTTTGTGCAGCTCTGCAGCGCCCTGGAGCACATGCACTCACGCCGCGTGATGCACCGCGGTAAACGTCGCCTCACCTACGCCACGCATCGCTGTTTCTGTGTCTGCTGCTGTCAGCCATCTGTCTGCTCCACCCACCCCATCCCAATCATAATTGCACATAACACGATGTTATTCTTACTCTGTGTTATTCTTACTCTGTAACATGCTCTGCTGCTGTAATATTGCAATTTCCCCATTGTGGGACTAATAAAGGCAATCTATCTATCTATCTATCTATCTATCCACCTCTCCATCCTCTCTCTCCTTCTTTCTCACGTTTGTCGTCAAAGGAGTGTAAAAGATCAAAGAGAGGGAGACGGTGGTTGTTCTTATCTTTGCCTGCAGCGTTTGCTTTTACCCAGCAGGACGGTCACAATGAAACAGGAAGTGGATATGTCCCCGTTTAAATGTGTGTGTGTGTGTGTGTGTGTGTGTGTGTGTGTGTGTGTGTGTGTGTGTGTGTGTGTGTGTTTGTGTAACAGATATCAAGCCAGCAAATGTTTTCATAACAGCCACAGGGGAGGTAAAGCTGGGGGATCTGGGATTAGGTCGCTTCTTCAGCTCCAAAACCACTGCAGCCCACTCCTTAGGTAACGTACACACACACACACACACACACATACACACACACACACACACACACACACACACATACACACACACACACACACACACAATCACACTTACCACATATCACACGCACACACACATACCAGAAAACATACACACACACATATCACAGACACACACACACACACACATACCACACACACAATCACACAAACACGCACACACTATCACACATGCCACAGACACACACACACACACACCACACACACACACTCACACATACATACCACAAACACACACACTCACACATATCACAGCCACCCACACACACACACACACACACACATGCCACACACTCACACATACATACCACAAACAAACACACACACACACATACCTCCCACACACACACACCCCAAATACACAAACATACCACAAGCACTCACACACACACACACACACACACACACACACGCGTACGAGACACACCCACTCACACATACCACACACACCCACACACCCACGGACACATACCACACACACACCCCAAACACACACACAATCCCACATAGACAAACACAAACACAAATACCACAAACACACACGTACAAAAACACAAAGATGTATAGACACACACACACAGACACACACACACACACAGATGTATAGACACACACACACACACACACACACACACACCGCATATAGATGCTTGTTTTTCTTTCATGTCTGAACTTTCAAAAGTCAGGGCCTATAAATTCTATTTTTGGGTCAGCCATAACACTATAACCAGATCAAAGAATATTGGGCCTCTTTCATGAAGACCCTTCACAAGGGGTTTCTCAAATATAATCTGAGGAAGACTCCGAAGAGAAAACCTGCGTCGGATTCATGCCGAACTTCTTAAAACGCCAAATTGTTCGCACTCTGCGTTCTGAACTTCCTGAATGCGTGAGCTGGAGGCGGACAGTGAAAGAGTGACGCGTGGGTGACACAACAGAAGGAGTGACAAAAAAAAAGGTGCTTTGATCTCACACCTGACCGATCATCAGAGAGAGAACGATTTATTTACACTGAACACTTATCATAAATCATCTTATCTATATCATTGAAGAGATCACAGTTCGCACAAACGCGCCGCCGCTCAGGTGTCGGTCGGAGGCTCTCCCCACGTGGGTTCGGAGATTCTGGTCTCACTTAAGGACAAGTCCAAAACGAGAAATCGTTGGTGAACGCCAGAACCTTCGTAAGAACTCCGTCTTCGCCAGAGCGGTTGGTGAACGAGGCCCAGTGGTTCCCCGAACAGTTCCGACGCTCACTGTGCCATTGTAGACGCACTTCCTGCGGTGGTTCTGACCCGTCTACGAACACACTGTGATGGCGGTGTGTGTTCTGACTCCTTTCTATCAGAACCGGCTTTAACCGTTTCAAAATGAGCTTTCAGGGTTGGTCCTTCCTGGGTCGTCGCTAACCAGGAACACCTGCGGTTCTGGGGAATTTCGGACCCAGTTGTCCAGCCGTCACAATCAGGTTCTGATACAAAAGTGTCCTCGGGTCCTTGTCTTCGCCGAGAGCTGACCTCGGTTTTAGGAAAGTCCGTGTTATCCGCTTGCCCTGGCGGTGGTTGTAATGTTATGGCTGACGAATGTGTGTGCGTTGTTGTTTATCGGCGTCTGTGTGTCCTTCTCTGCGTCTCCAGTGGGAACGCCGTACTACATGTCGCCGGAGAGGATCCACGAGAACGGATACAACTTCAAGTCGGACATCTGGTCGCTGGGATGTCTTCTGTACGAGGTGAGACCACACGTCCTCCCGGTACCGGACACCGAACCCACAACCTCAGCTACGCCGGAAAGGTCGTCCTCGATCATAGGCGGAGCCGGGAAACCACTCCGCGGTTTCACCCTGAGAACCAGACGGGGCAAAACTCAGGTTTACGTTCGACCCACGAGACGTTCGGGTGTAATCGGTAACGGCAGTGCCGGTTGTCACAGATCGCGGCTGAATGGTCGAGTGTGTGCGTTCGGAACATTATAACGTCTTTGAAAACTGTCCTGGTGTCGGCGGCCTCCCGCGTCTTTAACATCGGTCCGGATTTTTAAAATCGTCTGGTGTGTCGCCAGAATAATTGGACGTCAAGATTTGAACGCTAGGTTAGCTTAAATAATAAGAACGAGTAAAAGTGCACTGTAAAAATAATATTAGTCTACTGGTCATTAGATGAAGTATAACTGAGTCTAATATTATGTCATCTTTTAAATCACCATCGATTTTTTCTTTCTTTTTTTTTTTTCTTTTTTGTTTTTACAGTGTATAATATTTGTATTGAAATAGTGCAGGAATTAAATAATAATGTCACAATCGTGCCCCCAATAACAAACAACTATTTATTTATATAAAAATAATATATTTAGTTGAAAACAGTAAAAGTGCTCTTTAAAAAGAACTTTAAGGAAATGACCACAACTGCACTGTAAAAAGATAATTGTTTGATATAACTCAAAAAAGATGGCTTCAGGTCGGACTCAATTAAACAAAGTTTTTTTTTAACTTATGTTGATAAGTTAGACTCAAAAATACTTTTACATTTATTTTAGGTTACAAGTTAAATATATTTTTTGGATCATCAACTTTTTTTTTTTTAACAGTGTATGATTGGACCCCAAAAGAATAAAAAAGTGAAACACAAAACACCTAAAATATAAAATGGTTTGTTAATTGTTGGTGTAGAGATCTGACTTTTGTTTTTAATTATTATTCCTGAAGCATTTTAAGTCGAATATTACACACTGTAAAAAAAATAAAATTAAAAAATTTATTTTTGGTGACACAATCAAATGAATTTTTTTTAAAAATCTAACATTTAAACTCAGGCATACTTAATTTGGATGTATGTTTCCGGTGAGCACACTCTTTTTTTGAGTGATAGAGAAGCCGTTCAGGCTTCTGCACATCATGGCGTCTCGCTGGCAGAGGACACGCCCCCTCTGGAGAAACAAAGGACCCTTTCTAAGATAACGTCTTACTCTCGGCTCATTGCACTCAGACTTGGACTTGGAATCCAGGACTCAAAGGAGGGCGTGGTCCGGACGGGGTCTGCAGAGCCAGAACTGCCATGACTGTCCTCAGTCTCATCTCTCGGTAATTGGTGGGAATGTGGGGTCCATTGTGGCGAGGAGTCGTCTCCGCACACAATGCCTCCACAGTGTTCTGTGGGCCGGGGATTGTGCGAGACTGAGCGGCGGTCAGAGCGGTCTAATTTTTTTAGCAATCGGGCACTACAGCCATCAGCCATAACATTATGACCGCCCGCCCGATATAATTCCCTGTGAATACCCGCATCAGAACTCCTGCCGCTCCGTCCGGCGCTGTGGGTCTCATGTCTCGCTCTCAGTGTCTGATGGACAGATGGTTTGACCGGGATCATCATGTGTAGGCCAAACCAATCAAACCACACCACACATCTCTCCCACGGCAGTGGAGGGTCCCGGTCCGAGAAACTCCCTCTGAACCTGTAAACAGTTTTTTTTTTCCCCCACAGTGGACGTTGTCTCATCACTCCTCTGTCTCTGTCTCTGTCTCTGTCTTTTCTCCAGATGGCAGCGCTGCAGAGTCCGTTCTACGGGGACAAGATGAACCTCCTCTCCCTCTGCCAGAAGATCGAGCAGTGCGATTACCCTCCGCTCCCACCGGACCATTACTCCGAGAAGGTAGATGCCAGGTTTTGTCCGAAAAAACGTAGCTTAAAAAAAGCCCCACAATTCAATTCACACGCAAAAAATTTGAACTAAATCGGACAAAACTGTTTGGAAGTCGCGTCTGCAAAAAAACAGTGTTTTTCTTAAAAGCTCCCCCTAGTGAGTGAAATCGGAACTATTACAGTAAAACACGATGATTCGCAAACGTGACACTTTTGACAAAATTGTTTTACGGCCTCAAACAGAAATTAAGGCCCCAAAAGTTTTTGGGAGATAAATCCCCCCCTGGTGTCGGAAAAATACAGGCCACTTTTCAGCAAAATGAACCCAGTTCTTCCTCGCACTTAGGTTTATGAAATTTGAAAGGGATCTATGAAATGGTTTTTGAGTCATCGCTTTAACACGAAGGATCTGCGGCGGCGGACGACGATGACTCCGACTTTGTTATGGATATAAATGAGGCAATAAAAAAACATTTTATCGATGAAACGCGATAATAATGATGAAAATCATAAAACTAAATCAAGTAAAACACAAATCATATTTTTATTTATTTACAATTTTACAGAAACAGGTACAAGGACGACAAAAAGATCAGTCAAATAAAAAAGAAATGTACATAATTCAGACAATTATCTAGAAAAATAAAGTGGACCAAGCAAAAGCAAAATAATGAATAAAAATAATAAATAAAGTAAAAGTATATATTAAAGTTCCTGAGAAGTCATCTTTAAGCATTCTATAAAGCTTATAAGCGCTTATAAGGTATTAATGTAGGGACGAAGATGGTTGTTTGACCTCCGACCCGGCGGCGGAGGTGGTAAAAGCGTGGAGTAAATGTTCTAGATAAGGTTTGCGGTAGCTGGATATTTGTTAGTGTATTTTTTAAATGTACATAAAGAAAAAAGATGTACCCCCTGCAGTACCCCGTAAGTACCACTAGAGGCACATGTGGCGCCATTTGAGAGAGTTACATCTTTTTCAACAGAGTGTTTTTGATTTTGACTCAATGCCACATGCAGTCAGGGGCGGATCTAGCGGGGTGGCATAGAACCCGACCCGCTAGATAGGGTGCCGACCCCCCAGAACCAACCTTGCCTTACAGACACTCACACTTCTGCCAACTCTGTCCACAGCTGCGGGACCTGGTTAGCATGTGCATCAACCCGGACCCAGACCAGCGGCCCGACATCGTCTTCGTGCTGCAGATCGCCAAACAGATGCACCTGTGGGCTTCCAGCACCTGAGCGCCACGCCTGCAACAAGTCCCCCCCCCCCCCCACCCCCGCCCCCTGTTCAGTCTGAGGATCAGGCTGAACAACAGGAGGAAAACCACGGGAGGACTTGCACAAGTGGACTGCGATGTTTGGACATCCACTCATTTTTTTGGCTGCGGGGAGGATCGCGTGACGAGGCGGAGCCGCGGCACCGACGGGCGGCGGAGTTCGCGCAGGAGGCCGCCCGGGCCGAAGACGGCGAGCTTGCGTCTCACGAGGACTCCTCCCAGCTTACTTTGCAGAACTCCGCAGGGGTCGCACTCCAACCTCCCCCCGTTTGTGTCAGGCAGACGCGCGCAGTAGAGCCGGCAGGTAGAATATCTATCACCTTTTTCGTCTATCGTTAATAATCATCTCACTCCTTCTTCTTCTTTTTTTTTTTTATTAACTCGTCAGTTTCAGTACGTTGGTCGTTTTTTTCCGACGCGTAATAGACTCTCTCCGGGGTCGTTGGTGAAAGAAGGCAGATCTTGTCTGTTATCCTGCAGGAGAAGCAGCCAGACGCCGGATCGACTTTGTTGGACTGAGAACTTTTTCTGCTCCAGTATCTCTAAGAATATCCTTCAGGTTATAATCATTCATTTTCTGGCCACAAGGGGGCAGCACAGCGAGCTGTATACTCAACGTCAACATATTTATAATAAAGTTGGTATTGTGAACATGCATTTTAGTGTGTGTGTGTGTGTGTGTGTGTGAAAGTTTTGAGTCAGTAAAAGGGTTAAATGATTTTCATACATCATTTTGTATGATATAATTATGTATTCTGAGTATAAAGGGATGAAGAGGAGCACAAATGATCATTTTGGCACCAGAACAGACGGTAGTAGAATATTCACAGCGGCGGATCTGCGGTGAGGTCGGTGGCAGGTGAGGTTCTGACCCAGTCGGACTCAGATTTACAAACATACGAAGCCAATAGAGGAGTTTAAATTGCTGGTTCTGTTTCATGTCTGATGTCAGAACTCTCCACACACACACACACACACACACACACACACACAGGTAAGGTCCATATTTGGCTAAAAGAAGAATGCTACATCTGTATCGGCGTTTTTTTCTGCACAACCATGTGTTGAAATCGTGCATACGCCGCGTTTTTTGAAAAAAAGATAAAAAAGGTTCAATTTTGTATTTTCAGTTAAAAATGCAGGCAGGAGGTCAGGCAGAGGTACTGCTGCCTGACCTCCTCTTCTTCATCACGCTTTTATGTTATGTTAGCTTAATATGTTCCATACAAACGTGAAATAAACGACCTACATTTAATAAAAGTGTCCGCAAACATTACATCGGTGACGGTGAGTAAGCAAAAAACCCGACCCAGTTAGCGAGGTACCGCTCAATCTGAGGAGAGGCTGGGCTCAGCGCTGTCCCTCTTCTCTGTTTGAACGGGAAATACACAACAACAATTGATTGGAATCAAACAGAAATGACAGTAGACAAATATTAATATTTATTCAATCATTATTTGTTCTTTACTTCTCATGATGATGACAGATGAGGCTCCGCCTCCCCTCACCACACCTCCCTGAACTAAAAAAAACTGAGTTAGTATTTATTTCTCAGACATTTTGAATCTGCCTTTAAATGAGAAACCGTTTGTTCGAGGATGTTTTTAAACCGTTAAAAAAAAAAAAAAATCAGACATAGCATTTAAAAATTACAATAATTTCATGATGTATTTTTGTATTATTTTTAACTACATTAGTGTTTAGAAAACTATTTGTACTATATTAGACTTTTTTCTGGTTTTTATCAAATTTCGTAAGTGTGTTTATTAAGGGCTTTAATTACATCAAAGAAAGAATCCTTCTTATTGATAGGACTCTCTCAATATTAATGGTTAATGCCTCCTCCTCTTCGGTGGCCCCCCTTTGACTTGTGGGACACCCCAGGGCTCCATACTTGGCCCCTTACGCTTTAACATATACACGCTGCCACTGGGTCGGATCATAAAAAGTTCCTGTCACATTTTTTTCTTGACACAAAGGGCCAAAAGAGTTACTACGATCAGATTTTCGGTTATTATTAGAATGTTATTGTTGATCTGTGTGTACATGAGCTGAGGTCATCAATCAAGGGGGGGGGAAAGAGGAAATATTTAAACAGTGTTGATCAGGGGTTTCAAAGTCAATCACAGAGGGGGCCAAAAATAAAACATTGAGGGTAGAACAAAACTCAAATAGAGCTGGTTTAATCTCAGGTATTATGACAATTTATTCTTATTTTATACAATTCTGAACAAACAAAGATAAATTACAGATAAAATTCCACATAGATCAGCAGAATTTCTGGCTCCCTCTCTATGAACAGCGGGTCATGGAATCATTTCCAATCAAAAATGTTTTTATTCACAGGCATAAACATCTTAAAATCAATCCATTTAGTTAATAATATCAACAAAAAAGGGAACTTTAAATAACCCCTGATCTTCTAAAGGTGTATTTCACATTAAGTGTAAGTAACATCATGTGTTTTTTTGTTTTTAACACAGCAGCACTGAAACATGTTGAAGTGCCGATGGACGTGAACGCACCTCGCAGGTTAATTAAAACGTGAGGTCTATTTTCTAAACTACGTGTGAAACTTACTTAAACGTTTAATAATTATCGTTTAAATGTTTTTTCCACATCCTAATCCCTTCCGGACTTAAAAAGACGATACATTTTATAAGAGCGACTGGATAAACGCTGATATCTGACCACTGAAGAGTTGAGGACTCGCTCGCGCAGGCGCTGTTGGTTGATAGGCCGGATAGCGCAGTGCATTCTGGGACTTGTAGTATGTGTGGTGTTCGCGCTGTTTACCAGCTGTCCAGCTATTATCAAAATTAGATATAGTCTCTCGGGCCGGATATAATTGTTCTGCGGACCGGATGTGGCCTGCTTGCCTAGAGTGTCACAGAAAATAGAGTGTAGAAGTCAAAGAAACTGGACCGGCGCCAAGACCACCTATAATTACGAATGTGATCCATCATTCTGAGCAAAACACGAACATTCAACAACGGAACATAATAGAACTTCCGCGCAGAATTATTGGTGTCCACACCGGTGACAGATGTTTGGTTCTGACCCAGCTGGTCGATGAGGTTCATTATGTCCTTCCTGTGTGATATGTGTGACACAGCAAATAATGAAAATCAGGTATCTGTTTTCATTTATCAATATATAATCTATTTATTGTTGACGTTAAACTTCACGGTCGTGACTGATTGTGGGGAATAAAACATTTTGTTTCAAGAACTGTGGCTGAGGCTGATAGAATGTTCTGGACCTGCTTGGTTTCCCAGCAGAAGTTACCGTACACTAAAAAAAAGAGAAAAAAAAATATTTACAGTAAAATACTGTTGTTGACAGAATTTTACCTTTAAAAAATACACTAACTATGTGCAACTCATTACAATAAATTAGGATGAAACATGTACTGTAAACTCCTTTACAGTACAGAAATTCCCAGTTTAAAAAAATTAAAAAAACTTTAAATTAAGTTTTTTCCTGTAAAATTTTTAGTATTTCCGCCCTAAATGGTTAATTTTTTTTTTTACAGTAAATTCAATGCACATAGCAATAAATGTGTAATAGAACGATACCGTGATTTTTACGGTAATGACTTTCTTGTGACTTTTATTTATCTGTTCATTCAAGCAAAAGTTGATGTTTTAGATTGTGGCATGTACATATGAATATACATTAAACCGCCTTTATCCTTTTAGAGTATACCTTATTTCTACGTAAACATGTTAACAGTGTAGAATTGAGAAATACTGTTGATTTCAAGCTTTAAAAGAATCTGAATTTATTTTTTATTTAGTAAACAGATTTAAAGTAGATTTGTTTTTTTTTCATGATCCTTTTTTAAAACCGTAATTCCTCCTACATGGTATATTTTACCGTTAAGTTCTGACAACCGCAGCTGCCAGTATTTTACTGTAAATTATACAGATTTCTTCTTTTTTTTTACAGTGCAGTAAGTGTTAAACCGGCTTTATGAAACTAAATCAAGTTAAAATAAGTCAGCTAACAGATTTAGGCACGAGTATTGATGGATGAACTTGTGTTTTTATGTTAAGAGGTCCTAAAGTTGAGACAGCAGTTCTTTGTGCGACTCAGCATTTTCAGTATAATCATGAAAAAAACAAACAAACGTGGATAAACTCAAACACTTTTATTGTAAATGATGGAAAAACATGTCTCAAGAATCGTGATGGGCGACAGGAAGAAACACGGGGGACATTTAGGAGGTATCCATCGTCTGTAAAGTCTCATCCACGACCTCCAGCACCAGGGGGGTCACCGCCTTGGAGAGCACCCCAGTGGTTCCTCTTTTGTACTTGTAGTCCCCGGTTCTAAACCCGGAGAGAAGGGGACACGTGGAAATGAGTTTATCTTACAACGAAGCGTTCTTTGATGAGGCTTGTTCACACATCACTACACAACAAAAGGCAAACAGGGAAAATGTTGGTTGGCAGCAGAGTCAGGTGAGAGTGAGACGGGGGGGGCCATTATATCAGAACTCTACCGCGTCACACTCCACCTGTTCTCAAGCAAACATCAGGACTGCAGGTCAGAGTCCAAACCAAACCGCCAACGTACGTCACACAGAAACTCATTACCGGGCTAAATATTTGATGTACCTTGATTTGCTGTTTCCACGGTAACAGCAAATCTGTGTGTGTGTGTGTATGTATGTGTGTGTGTGTGTGTGTGTGTGTGTGTGGGGTGGGGGGGTGGGGGGGGGGTGTCTACAACCTGCTGATCATTTTAAGGTCCAGTATGTTGGTTTTAGGGACACCTGGTGGCGAGGTTGCAAAATAGAATCCTCCTTACCATCCATCAGTCAAACAATCTATGCTGGCCTTCAAGCAATAATAATAATAATACATTTAATTTATAACGCACTTTACATTTGGATCAAATCTCAAAGGTAAAAGGTAAAAGCAGATAAAAGCATCAATAAAAAATCTCACAATAATTATATAAAAACATGACCAAAAAGCAGCAATGTTAATTAAAGTTATAGGTTCTGCTAAAAAGGAAAGTTTTTAGTCCTTTTTTAAATGTGTCAGTCGTCTGTGGAGCCCTCAGATAGTCAGAGAGGGCATTCCACAGACGAGGGGCAGCAGAACAGAAGGACCGATCACCCATGGTGCTGAGCTTAGTCCGGGGGAGGAGGAGGCGGTATGAGTGGGTAGAACGGAGGGATGGTGTCGAGGTCAGTGGGGTGAGTAGTTCTTTCAGGTAGGGGAGTGTGTTACCATGGATACACTGGTGAGTGAGGAGAGAGATCTTATAATCAAGTGTCAACATTATGTCATCTACCAAAAACCTGCATCTTTTAGTCAGACCTCCTGAAATCTTGTTTTAGAAGGTCCATCATCATCACCACTTCATGGAAGGTAGCCCTTATATCAGTTTTCTCCAAAGAGGGAGAGGGCAGGATGGACCGAAGGATCTGAACCCATTAGCGTTTAAAGACTATAAAACAAAGAGGATGGAAACGGAAATTCCCTTTTTAATAGATGAAGACCAATCAGGGTCCATGAAAAACAAACAGAGATGATATTGTTAGGAGAGCCCTTCATGTCGTCGAGCAGATTAACCAGGAGAAAAGATTGTTCTCAGTTCAGCTGCTGATCCATCTGCTGGGAATTTCCCCTATTTAGTACAAAACCAAATTTTGGCTTTAGTGAAAATTTTTCCGGGTTCTGTTCAGACACCTTACTCCTCACCTACTGCCAGGATGAAGGTGAATGGTAGCCTCTCTAGTTCTATAGCTCTTCAGACGCCCAGAAAAACTAAGCCCCGCCCAGGTAAATGCTCACAGACCTGCAGACCAACGGGAACAGCCAGAGGCTGCAGTTTAAATGTTTTCCTTTTATTGGGCTCTCCTAATTGCATTAAGCAGAGTCGGCGATAAAACGTCTCGTCGACTAGTTTGTTTGCGTGAACCCATCCGTCACACGCCAGTAAATTCTCCACCTGTGGGAAACACAGGCTGCACTGACAATCAAACTATCTATAGCAGGTTCTAACTCATGAAGAATCAGAGGGCCGTCGTAACGTCACAGCGCTGAAGGAGGACACAACAGAGACGGCGATGGGAAGAAGAGACGGACGTCACAGTCACCGAGGAGATCTGGATGAAGGCGTGGGAAACACAGTCATCCTCCGCCAACCTCCAGACCTCCAGACCTCCAGGGACTTCCGCTTGGGGGAAAACCTGATGGGCTTCATTTTGATTACTCCGAAACGGAAGTCTCACCAAAACTGGTACCCTGGTCTGTTTCTGGAGGTCATGTGGACAAACTGTGGCTCCGCCTCTCCTGGTGAAGTCCATCCCTTCAGACTTAATGGACGGTGTAAATCTAAGGATTCAGTAAATATGTCGTTCATATCTCGCTCTATTTTGGACGTGTGCCAGACGTTTGGATGAGGATGACTTATATCTTCTGAAGATCTCGCTCTGGGTGGTCGTCTTTATAAATATTGTTCGGCAGTTACATCTGCAGGAGGAAACGACTTGATCGAGAAGACTCCAGAAAAAAACTGTAGAAAAGCATCGGAAGAAATCTTCATCTATTTGACAAGATGATTCAGGATCGTTATTTCTTCTAGCGTCATATTTCTAGATTTCTCTTCTACTTTTCTTTTCTTTCTGTTGTGTTTTACTTTTACAGCCAACAATGACGTATGGATAAATAAGTAAACGCATGAAAGGAATAAATAAATACAGAAATGTGGAAATAAAGAAATACGTACAGAAATGACTAAAATGAACGATTAAATGAATAAATACATCTGGTCTTTGAAAGGAGCTTTATTCTTTCTTTTATTTTAATTTAGTTCATATTTCTACATTAAATCAAACATTAATTTATTCATCTCTACTTTCATATAAATATTTATTGTTTTATTTCTGTAATTTTTTTGTCATCGATTTATTTCCGCATTCATACATCTCACAAATACAGAATTAAATAAATGAATAAATGTGGATATAAAGAAATCAGACAATAAAGAAATGTAGAAATTAATGAATGAATAAATGTAAAAATTATTAATAAAAAATTAGTTAAAATAAATATATAAAAAAATGTAAGTTATTTAAATTACCCAGATTTATTTACTAATTTCTGCATGTATCCATTTATTGATCCTTATGTCAGTCTTGTTCTCTGTTCTTACAGTATGTTTAGTTTAAAGAGAACACGATTTAAATCTGACGGCGGGTGCTTCATCGGAGGAAGAGCTTTTATTCCTGGCGGTTTGCGGCGTCGGATAGAGGCGACGGTAAACCAGAGAGAGAGAGTTTGTGAAGCGTCAGCGGTGACTTTCTCACCTGACACCCTTCTTGTTGGCCTCATCGTGGGGCCGGAGGTAGTCCACCTTGCCCTTGGTGATGACACACAAGTCAATGTTGCTGCCTGAGCCCAGGTCATTGAAGATGCCTGCGGCGATGGCGTCTCGCACCAGCTGCTTGGCTTCGCCCTCCTTTGAAGAAACCACAATGATCCCAATGAACAACCAGGATAGGAAGTCAGATTCACTTTGTCTGAGAGTCACACGCTTTCTGGCTGCGTGTTCCGTCGCTATGTGGTGAACTCACCTCCATGTTGGGCTTGTAACGGTCCTCAAACACCGCCATGGCAGCCAGGGACCCAGAGCCTTTTGGAGAGAGAGAGAAAATAAAAAAGCTGCTCTGGTGGATCAACGACTTCAAATTATCCATGTGTTCAGTCACAACACATGAAGACCTCAGCCGTGTCTCACTCAGATAATGTCTCTCACTCAGATAATGTCTCTCACTCAGATAATGTCTCTCACTCAGATAATGTCTCTCACTCAGATAATGTCTCTCACTCAGATAATGTCTCTCACTCAGATAATGTCTCTCACTCAGATAATGTCTCTCACTCAGATAATGTCTCTCACTCAGATAATGTCTCTCACTCAGATAATGTCTCTCACTCAGATAATGTCTCTCACTCAGACAATGTCTCTCACTCAGACAATGTCTCTCACTCAGACAATGTCTCTCACTCAGACAATGTCTCTCACTCAGATAATGTCTCTCACTCAGATAATGTCTCTAACTCAGATAATGTCTCTCACTCAGATAATGTCTCTAACTCAGATAATGTCTCTCACTCAGATAATGTCTCTCACTCAGATAATGTTCACATCTAGTCAGATTGTCCTCTTATCGATCTATTAACATTCCAGTCCAACTAACGAACCATCCAAAGTGACCCTCTACATCCTCTAACCTTTAGCCCCGCCCTCCATCCCTAACAGCTGACAGAAACTCTGGTCAGATTCTGCGCTTTTTGTGAAAAAAATCAAGGTGGTCTACTTGGATGATTTAACTTCGTAAAGCGCCGAGGTGACCCCGCCTCCTCGGAGGGATCAATAACATTTATGTCTGCACTCGGCCCTTGCAGACATAAATCCTGCATTCCTTCACCAAACACTGACATCAGACTGTACATGAAATCAAAGCGACACGCAGGAGGAGCGTCATGCTGCGTTTGAGACCGACCCATGGTGACGTAGGGCAGCTTGTCGGTGGAACCGTGAGGGTAGATGCTGTAGAGGTGAGGGCCGTTGCAGTCCACTCCGCCCAGGACCAGAGCGGCCCCGATGTAGCCCTGATACCTGAACACACAGCAGCAGTCACACGGCTGAGTATCAGGACCGTTACGTAGAAAAGTGAATCAGAACTGGTCAGGAATTACAGTCAAATGTTTCTCATGGCAGAAAGACGGCGATAGAAAAGACCGATCCGGCCTGAGGAACGGACCTGAAGAGCATCTGTTTGAGCATGCGGTTGGCGGTGGCCACGCGGGGCAGTCTGCCCGTGGAGAGGGAGTGCAGCTCCAGATTGGAGGAGATGATCTGAGTGGTCATTTCTGTGTCTGCAGCCGTTCCTGCTCCACAGCAGCTGGACAAACACACAATCACACACTCCTCTGGTTAGACATGTCCTCAGGACCATTACGGGTTGTAGAGAGAAAAACAAACATACGGTGTGATGATCCATCAATGTCTAAGGTTTGGTTTAATATAAATAAGGAGACAGATAACGAGCGAAGGACTCCCAAACTGTCGGACTTAGAGCACACAGCGAGTCTCATCACTCACTAAATGTTGGGGGAGATGTAGTGGATCTTGGAGCAGTTCTTGTCGGCCACCACCATTCCCTCAGTGGCTCTGGTGTCGGCTCCAAGGATAACGCCATCCTGCAGAAAAAACACCCCACAAAGCATCAGTCGGAGTCCCCAAACAAACATGAACACTCTTTACTTTTGTGTATTTCTATGGTGTTTTTTGTGATTCAGAACAATATGAAGATATATCCATTTTTTTTGTTTGTTTTAAATACTAATGGC
Source organism: Lophius americanus (assembly GCA_037951165.1). Classification (NCBI taxonomy): domain Eukaryota; kingdom Metazoa; phylum Chordata; class Actinopteri; order Lophiiformes; family Lophiidae; genus Lophius; species Lophius americanus. The sequence goes on along the minus strand of JBBDHG010000259.1, from coordinate 1,272,087 downwards.
CTTAAAGTCTGATTCCTTATTATTGAATAAGAACCTTTTAATAAGGACAAGCAAAAAAATGGCGACAGCACACATCAAGTCTCAAACACCACAGACTGTTGTTGGGTCACAATAAACCCAACAAATTGCAGGTAAATACAAACTCAAGACCAATTTGACATTTTCAATTATTAATCGACTCAGATTCCACAATGTTGAAATCAGAGAGGGCAACTAGGTCTTGGAGTTCAAGGTCATTCTGCAAACTATGCACAACAATAAGCATAACAATAAGTCACTTTAAAAAAAGTCTTTTTCTCACATCCGAGGAGAAACTGGACTCAGAGATCTGATTCATGAAACAGAACTAAGATGACTGCAGTGAGAAAAGAGTCTTTGTTTTGTAGTTAAAAACTGAGCAGCTGGATGTGTGATACTGTTCCAGCATCACATGAGAACTTCAGCACAAAGCTAACGTGGTTTAATCACCCTGTGTATTCACGCCGGCCACGGAGGTGTGCTTTTATAACTGAGGTGGTGCACGATCAAGAAGACGATTAACAACCGATAATCAGGAACAATATAGTGGGCAACAACTTCCTGTTGTTTCAACAGACCGCGTGTTGTCTCTGGAAATTTTTAACCATTTTGCCAACTTCCTATAATGTTTTTTTTTATCATTGCTTACATTAAAACATCTCTAGACTGCAAACCTCCTCCGCCTACCTGCTCAACTATTCATTACGTATCTTGACTTCATCCTTTAAGCACTCTTGTTTCTGTCACTCACCTTGTAGACTAGACCACAGATGGTTGTTCCGGTTTTACGAGCAGCAGGAAAGCTGTATCCAACTTTGTTTGCTTCACCTTCCAAAAGTGCATTTCTGTAAATAACAGAAGTTAAAACACATTAATGAAATAATAATAATAATAATACATTTCATTTATAATGCACTTTACATGACTGTAGAAATAAATTTAAAAAGTCTAAAACCTTTCATGAGAAAATCTACTGCTAACACAGTGTGATGTGGAACCGTCCGGCTGATGTTAAACTCTGTTACCGGGATTTTTTTGTAGACAATTACAACATACAAAAGAACTGATACAACCACAGATGCTGGATCGGATTGCGATCCGGGCATTTTGGAGGCCAATCAACACACTTGACCTCGTTGTGTTCCTCCTCAAACCAATCCTGAACACTTTCAGCAGAACATCAGGGAGCAATATCCTGCTGAACGAGGCCATTGCCATGAAGCAACCTTGTATCCACGAAGATATGTACTTGGTCTGCAAAGATGTTTAGGCAGGTGCTACTGGTTTACAGATTTGGCATCTGTCAAAGTCACTAAGATCTTTATCTTTGCCTATTTTATCTGCTTCCGACATCAAGTTCAAGAAAAAAATGGTCACTTCCTCATTAATGCATTCCAACTACAGATAACGTAGTAAGGAGAAAATATTATCCTGGCTTCCCTTCATCTGTCAGTTATTACCATGTTATGACTGATTAGCTCATACAATCATATTAAAACCATTTTTAAGCATCATTTAACCATAAAAGTTATTTTATTGTAAGAACCAATTTTATGCTTAATCTTTGCAGACATTCCATTCGCCAAAAAAAACATGTTAGTCCAGATAATTGAATTTACGTAATGTCATGTTAGTAAAAAACGTATTTTCTCTCACAAAATCGAGTGTTTGTGTTTTTTGTATCTGCATTTTGAGGTACAGTGTTTTTGTGTTGCTGATGTACAAACCCATCCATCAGTTTGCCCTACCCATAAAAATAGCTGTCTGGAAGATACGCTATAATACTATTCATCGGCGTAAAAAAAACTTGTGAGTTAAAGGATTTTATTGCAATGACACCACGAAAAAACTCAATATTCATTTCAAAGCATACACCATGTACGTTTAATACTAGCATGTGGAAATGACTGAGTCATTGTATGGACTTAGCATGAGTTAGCATTAACAGGAAAACAGTATCCCAGAGCGTCTATTGTTGCACACAGAGGATAAATACAACAGCTTGAACTCGGTAAATTAATTATTATCTGATTTTCATTCATGAATAGTGTTTACCTCTTGCAATTTTCAAAATTGAAACCGCCGAACACGGGTCTTGTTACCGTCAAAGTCGCCATCTTTGAGAATGATCGTTTCTATTTCCGGGAAGTCCGGTTTCACTTCCCAAGACCCACCCCAATCCCCCTCCTCTGCTTCTGATTGGTTCGTTCTTCTTCTTCTGCTATAGATTTAACGCAGCGAAGTGAACTATATTACTGGCATCCCCAGGTCCTCCCAGCTTCATGTTGACACAGAACAACATTAAGTGCACGGGTTGGACAAAGCATGTGCCAAACAGCACAAGTCAGGATAGAGTAGAAGAAAAAAAAGAAAGCGCAAGCAGCACAGACTACTATTAAAGAGCATATGCATTAAATAATGTAGCTAATTATACTGAATTGTAACCCATGTAAACAATGTAAACATACAAACAGTGTATGTATTTTAATCAGTGGGCACTGTAAATCGTAAAAATAATGTTTAGGAAGACTTAATGTTGTGGCTGATCATTGTATCTGTGTAAGAGGTTAACCTTAAGCAGGTGGTTTTAACGTTACGGCAGATGATTTTATTAGTCTAAGAGGTTAACCAACAGTAACATTGTGTTTTGTCCTTGAACAGGATGGATGCCAACTTGATGCCAGCTGGATGTCAAGGTCGAGCAGGAAATGGGTTCTAGTGAGGGCGCCGAGATCTGATAGGACGCCTCCGCACAACAGTGCACTATGTTGATTAAGCCTCCCATTAAAGCTGAGTGGGAAAAAACAGGTGGTTGCAGGTGGATTCGATCTCCATGAACGATAAAGGTTAATGTGTTCTGACTTCAGCTTGTAGGAAATCTGTGTTTTTTTCATCATCATTAAACCTCATGTTCCATTTTGGCTTCTTTGGTTACATCACAAGTGTCATGTATCACAGCAGGGGCGTCTTACGACGACGTGACCGGACCTCAACTTTATTCACGTATGCACATTTAAAAACAACGGAGAAAAGTGCTGCTCAGTCCGTAAATAACACTGTCACACAACGAAGACACAAAGCGTCCTTTGAAAAAAAAAAAAAAACATAAAACAATAAGATCAAAAGAAAAATTAAGGTACAAAACTGTGTATGGTGTAAAAAGCCGAGGAATAGAGATAAGTTTCCAGGTGTGATTGAAAATAAGGCAGTTTGAAGGCTAACCTAATGTGGGGGAGCGACTCCTTCCACAGTTTATGAGCTGCAGCAGAAAAAGCTGAGTCGTCTTCAGCTTTTGTCTTTGTCTGCTCAGCGGACCTCAGAGACGCCAAGAGGTCAGAACTCTGTAAGAGGCGACGTCGACCCATTCAAAGATTTTAAATGCAAAGAGTTGAACCCTAACCTCAGCAAGAAAAAAAACAACAACCAAGAGTATACCCGTTACTTTGAATATTCATTCATTTAACATCTCAGATGCTCTAAATGTTCCATAAAACGATAAACTGTTAGATCAAGCGTGTTTTTTAGGGAAGTCTTCGGTTGAATCAGGTTACATAATTCTGTTTAAAAAGTCTTCACATGCTTTAATATTCAAAAACTCCTGGGTTTGCTCCTTCGTCAAGGGGTGTCCCCGCAGGGCTCCATCCTCGGCCCCTTACTCTTTAGCATGTACATGCTAATTATAAACGGAATTAATGAATTTCCTCGGATACCGCTGTGATCAGAACCTTCCGTTTTAATGGGATCATCAGGGACATGAATGGGACTGTGAATGTTTGGCATATAATAGGATTTGAGACAGAATTGACAAAATTCTCCCCCAAAATTAAACAACCACGACAAAGTTGACATCAAATACTTCCTCACAGGGTGAAAACGTTGCAAGGGTTAATGCTAAGATTAAGCAGAATGCTACTTTCTCTTTAGTCTCAGCAGCTTCAAGTCAAACCCAAATGATGTGTATTGCTAAAATTCACAATGGAGGGGACACATCGGGGACAAACTCATCGGATCGGACGTCCGTCTCAGGTTAATAATCACAAGAGTGGACTGAAGGCGGGCCTTTGCTCCCGGGTCTTCACGGCCAGCTGTGTTTGGCGTGGAGCATCTCGTTGAGCAGACTGTTTCGAGGCACCTCGTGGCTCAGGTGTGTCTCGTGCAGGTAGTCCTCCGCGAGGGCGCCGAGGGACTGCAGCTCGGACAAACACAGCAGCAGGTGAGCGAAGCGTCCGGGGAGAGGGCAGGAGGTGCAGAGGGTGTACTCCAGCAGAGCTGCCTCCACCTGCTCCTGCACGCCCTCGATGCGCCGCTGGTCCTCAAGCTGCTGCACGTCTGCATAGAAGGGAGAAGGGAAGGTAGTGACCGTCGGGGGTTCTACAACAACTCATAGAACTTCCGCAGAACTTTTTCCCAGTGCAGGATTCTCTTGTCCTTCAGTTCAATGATCGACGTTTATTTTCATTTTCTTTTCACGTTTCACGTTTCTTTTCTTTTCATTTCAGGTTATGGATATAAAACCATCAGTTGAGTCACAAACCTGGGTTGAAGAGGAGGAGGAACTTGATGCAGGAGAACTCTTGACGGTCCACCTTTAGTATTTTGAACCTTTGGACCAGCTCCTGTCCTCTCAGGATCAGGCTGCCCAGAGTCGGACCGGTAGAGGCGACTTCTGGCAGATCCATCTGAAACCGGAGAACACCAGCACTGACATGGAGCGCCGATCTCAACCTAAGACCAGTTTTCAGGTATCTGCACTGTATTTTCAGCAATAGCCAGATTGTCTCTTAAGTCAAGATGTAGCCTGAACGCATCATCATTCACAGTCAGCCATAACAATACAACCACATGTCCAAAATTCCCTCACTCCCCTCTATCATCACTTAGCCTTAGGCGCCCATGACCCCGTCTCTTGGTCACCCCTTGTCCTTCCTTTAGACCCCTTCAGTGGATACTAACAGCTGCAGGCCAGGAACACCCAACACGATAATCGACGTTAGTCACTTCACCTGGTCAGCAGTTATAATCTTATGGCTATATATTCTCGTTATCGTTAAAGCGCTGAAACATTATTTCATGATGAACTTTTTGTGTTTCATGGAAAATGATCTCAGTTTTAATTCGATGAACTCACTTTGTTTGTGGTTATATATGATTCATAATTCTGTTTGGTCAGCCCTAACATGTTTCAATATGCCGAGTAATAAAACGTCGCTGAGAAGAGATGACTCACCTCCTGCCCGGTGACCAGGAGCAGGCGGCCCTCTGAGCCGTGGAGCACCTGCCTGGAGAGGAGGTCCAGGAGCAGCAGGTCACTCCAGCAGCCGTGCAGCAGCTTCATCTGGTCGCTCACCTCGGCACACAAAGATGGAGTTACAGCCATCAAAGCTCAGATTATTTTATCTCGGATTTTTCATCTCCGATCCTAGATGACCGTCAGCGGGATCATGGTAACATATTGTCGCGACAAACGCGACATTAGGCAGCTGGTTACAATGTTATGGCTGATTAACGTACGTCATATTGTCTGAAACGTTGATGCGACGACAATGATTCCTCTTGAATCCTTATTTGTTGAACTTTAAACAGAAAGCCGATACATTTCCACCCGGTTAAGTCACTTTGAGAAATCCCGATCATTTTCAAATTTGTGCCAGACGAGATTCCTTCACGTCGTTCCACCGAACCACATTTGGGCAATCGGCTTTCTTTGAAATGGCATTTCAACGGGTCAGAATACATACACAATGCCGACAAGCCTTTTTACTTCCACTGCAATCCTTCAAAGTAAGAGCATTTAAAATACATTACTCATTCCGATTCTTATACCTTTAAAGGTAAAAATCGGAATCAGTTCTGACATACGACGCGTTCAGGAGCTCTGTTTTCTTACAAATGGCGGTCACAATGTTTTGGTGGATTACGCTAATCGTGTGTGGGGAATGATATTTGCATGCACAACTCTTTTGGTTCTGTCTAGAGAGACGATATCTAAAATGCCTAAATTTGTTTCCGTACGATTCTTGCTATATTTCTAACCCCGAAAAGTCGGGGGTCTCAAACTATCTCCGATCACGGCGATTGATTGTACAACGCAGGCGGTTGGAGGCCTTCCGGCGATACACACACTTGCATCTGTATCCAGCACTACTCGGTAATAATTATCTAATAACTAACTAATCTTTCAGCATTAATGCGAATAATTCGTGATTGTTCCTCAATGTCGTAAAAACCAAAAGTTTTCTTCTTGTTTCCATTTAAACACCATTATTTTAAAGTGCGATCTCTTTCATTACGACTCCGATGTTTTTGCATGCGTATCCGGAACAGTGTCATCTGCGTACATGTACAACATCAGGAAGTAGATCTGTAATATAAATGTTAAATAGTGAAACAGAATTTAAAAAAAAACCTAACATAGACCCCTGAGGGACACCAGATCAACAGATGATGATGATGATGATTCTTGATGAAAAGGAAGCTTTCTACACCTGCAAACCAAAGTCCCCAGGGTCTTACTTTGAGTTGTTTGAATAAGACGGAGTTGCGAGCCCACTCCACGATGGAGAACAGCGTCTGGTCGGCCATGAGGAACATCGGGCCGAAGGAGCAGGGGCTTCCATGTTTGTCCCCACCCGTCTGCTCCTGCAGCAGATGAGCGCTGATCTTATTCTGCAGCTGGAGCTCATCTGGATCACAGCGCATGAACTCCATCACTAAGCGGGGCGTCCTTGGGCCGGGCTTGTCCGAGCCCATTCCTGCATCGGAGCCCGGTACGCTTCCGCGGTTGCGGACGTTCTCCGACTTGATGGCCGAGTTGGAGAAGGTGGAGGGGCCCGGGTGCTGGGGGGCCCACGGCGAGCACGATGGCAGGAGTGAACATAGCGATGGAGGCTGGAGGCTCAAACTCTGGGCTGCGGGGAGATGGATGCTGCGAAGGACAGGAACCGGGTGTAGACCCACGGTTAGCATTAGGTCTGCCTGGTGGGTGGAGGCAGCCAGCGGTGAGCCGTCGTCTGTTCTCAGCCCGCTGACTTGAATCAAAGCCTTTCGTTGAAGCTTGAGGGCGCGGTCACGCTTGTACATGGGGCCGAACTTGTTCCTGCCTCCTCGCATCCGATCCGCACGAACAGCTGAGGAGAAAAGTCGGATTGCTGTAAAGCCTTTTTGTCAACCCCACCGCCTTCGTCCACGACTTTCTAAAGGCAGTGACCTTCGCATGATTCACCGAATAAGGGTGAAAAAATAAAGAATAAAAAATCTCATAAGGAACAATGGGAATGATGGGAATGAGCTCCGGTGTAACCATGGCAACGGGGCGATTCTCCAAGCATTTCTACTACTACTACGACTACTATTCATACCATTGTAGAACCATGTTAACGCCGGAGGTGCTTCCCACTCAGGCACACCGGTTCTGAACAGCTTTGTTATTGTTTATTTTTGACCATAAAAATTTATTGTGAAATTTTCAGGTTTCACAAAAGTCGCGAATATTACGGAGTCATAACTCAAAAACTACTTCGAGGATCATTCACAAATTTTATGGCTACATAGGCCTTGGTGCGAGGAAGAGCTGGGTTGATTTTGGGAAAGGAGGGTTCTATATCTCCAACACTAGAGGGAGCTTTATCTCCAAATATTTTCAGGCTATAATTTCACAAATGTTGGCACAAATAGAATTTTTTTTAATCTATTACAGGAGTTTGTTTTACTCACTAGAGGGTCTTTTTTTAAATGAAAAACACTGTTTTTGTTTTACATAACTTCCCAACGTTATTCTAACTTAGCTTAGATTCTAATAAATCCACTCGAGGGGATCTATCTTGCATTTATCGTATTTCACTATAAAAGCTCAGATTTTAACTCACTTTACGAAAAACTCCGTAAAGTTACTCCACATTTAAGTTGAAGATATTAATCCGGCGGATTGTTTGTACATACCATATTTTACTGGAGTGATTCTGATTTAAGATTAGACTTATTTTTATCTCAGAATCCAATCAAACTGTTAACAGTCATCATGCTGTATATATTAAAGTGTATAATTGTTGTTGAAAATATGAAAATAATGTAACGCTTAATGTAGATTTAGTCCAAATTTGGTACATACGAATCCTTTTGAGGAAATGCATCTTGTATTTATCGTATTTTACTCTAGTAGTTCTTATTCAACTCACTAGGGGGACATCTTTTTATTTAAAACATCTGTTTTCCGGCCATAACTCAAAATACATTTCATGGATCATTTTCAAATTTTATAACAACATAGACCGTAATGTGAGGAAGAACAGGGTTGTTTGGGGGGATTTTGGGAAAGGATAGTTCTGACACTAGGGGGAGCTCTATCTGCAAACATTTTTGCACTCTAATTCCACAACCGTTGCACCAATTTTGTCCAATTTGAGGATTCACGTTTAATTTCAGGAGTGCAATTAGTGCAATACAAGGCAGGGGATCGGGGGCCTTTCGGCGATATACCCTTACTGTCCGGGGACAAGAGCGATGGCCTAGTTTTGATTGAAAAGCCCGCACCCCTTCGGGTCTCTATCTAATCTTCTATGGAAAAGATCAGTTAGCCAACTCTTTTTTTTTTTTGTAACAGCGTAAGAGTTTTTTTCTTACAGCAGGAGTTTGTTTTTTTTAAGTTAAACCACTAGCCCATGAACTCCTCCTTACCTTCCAGCCTCATCCCGACATAAAGACACTTTTGAAATCGGCAGAACGGACAGCGTTTCCTTTGAGCCTTATCAATGCGGCACTCCTGGTTCTCTGCACAGACGTACCGCTTGTTGTTTTGGACCGTTCTTTTGAAAAACCCCTGCGAGAGTTCAAGGAGAGGGAAGGTTCCGTTGTCAGACGACTAGTTTAATTCTATTACAAGAGCAGTCGAATTTAGAGGGAATGGAATCTACCTTGCAGCTCTCGCAGGTGAGCAGACCGTAGTGATAGCCGGAGACTTTATCTCCACAGACCGGACACAAGTCCTCCAGACTCGCATCATGTCCCTGCTCCATTCTGGAAAACTGAGGTGGAAAAAAAAAGGGGCAACGTGATACTCATTTACAGCCACAGCCAGGTGAAAGCGACAAAAAAAACAACAACAGGAAAAGTAATGCGATAAAACAAAGAGTGCCGTGAATATAAAAGCAGCTACTCTGGAACGTGAGAAGTTGTGATCGGGTCCGAAAGAGGAGACCAGCTCTGGTTCCCAGATCAAAATGAAACAGAAACATCTCATCCATAACCACCGAATGACATTTTTAAACAATAGAATTCCATATTTTACCTGCTGAGTGAGTGGGATTCAACGTTGATCAAAGTATTCCTCCAGCTCCGTAGATGAGGAATGACCAGAGCATCAGAAGGATGGTCTGGTGTCATCCTTCTGTGGAGGAGGGACTCTCCTTGGTTCTGATCCTCACCCAGGCTACTTCACCCGTTTCTGTATTTATATAACTAGATGGGCCTCCTCTGTGTGACAGCAGTAAACTGATGTGTTTAATCCTCACGTTCCTTTTACCCCCCAGCCGAAACCCCCACAAATGCAATAATTCATGTACAGGAGGTCATGTTTTCACTCCTGTGCGTTTGTCTGTTTGTTTGTGAGCAGGATTACGGAAAAACCATTGGACGGATTTACAGGAAATTTTAGCCAGATGTAGATTTTGGTATAAGCCAGAGGTGATTCAAGTTTGATGACACTATGTGTTTCATAGCACTTAAACTGAAATAAAATGTAATAATGGAGTATGACTTCAAAATACAGCTGTTGCTGTCTTTGATCCTTTGATTCCTTTGATCTGTCTTTGAGGGTGGAGCTGGGTTCCTTTGATTTGATTTTAAGTGTCCTCCGGAAACACTTCTGTAGTTTTGTGACTTTTTCAGCGCGTTTTCCCGATGCAGCGCATTATTTTATGTTTTGCCAAACTGATGAATATGTTTTCTTAATATATTTGTATTTTGTCTATTTGCATTTGTCTTCTTAAGGTGATCATATTTGCTCCTTTGGGCCAAAGAAGTTCTTAGACTTTCAGACAAACCATTCATTTTACTATATATAAAATAAATACTCTGAAAGTCAATATAAACTCTGAAATTCTTTAATTGTAAATTGAAACGGATTTTATTAAAAATAATAATGAATAATAAAATGAATGAATTTAATAACCCCGCCACGGGGGTCAAAGGCCAATGTACTTCAGTACCGGTGCCCAGACCGGATAAATGGGGAGGGATTTTTTTAATAAACAAAACTTTATTGTAAATTTGCAACCGCTACAATTTACAAGAACAAAAACAAACAATACTGTTATAAATGATTATCGTAGGTAGCAGATGAACAGAAAATATTAACAGATTCATGAAACAATAATCAAACTGATGATGATGACTAAGGCATCCCCAAAACAAGAACAGTAGAAAGAAGAAGATTTTATGTCCTGGTCCACGCTCCAGTCCTGTTGATGGCAGTAATGCGCCACTCAGTAGGCTGACCTACAGCTGATACACTGAAAAGAAGAAGAAGAAGAAGAAGAAAATAGAAAAATGTGACCCGGAAGTAAAAGTTGTAATGACGTGCAGTTGTATTTTGTTTTTATTTGTGTTTTACTGCTCGTGAACACAGTTATTGTCAGCACTACTGTTTGTATTCATTGATACAACGAGACAATGTGGATTTTTCTCTCCTTCACTTGTTGCTAATTGTAAAGGTGAGACGCTGTCATGAACTAATTAACGTCATACCGACTCCTCTTAGCGTAGCTGCCAACCGTAACCGGAAGCATCAGTTATGTTAGCCTTAACAGGTAACGAGCTGAACAAATACAAGTAATGCATTTCATTTTATGCATACACAGCCTTTGCATCGGGTATACTCATTTTCTAAGTTTTTGGCTTATAGACAAACGAGTTTAAAGGTAAGACAGTTTGCGAGTTAGCGTCAGAAGAGCTAAGCTAAGTTGGAAGCTAATGTCAAAGCTATGCTAAACATCCTAAGTCAGTGATGTCAGGTGTATATATTTGAGACGATTACTCAGCAAACAGACATTTTAAAACCAATTGTCTCATTTGATCTAACTTTGACTTTATCAAGATTGAAATGTTGACATTGCCAACTTGACATTAGCTTTTGTTAACTCATGTTTGATGAGTTATTTGCAGGAACTGTTAAACATGACATAAACACACCAAGTCCTAATTATTAGATATGAAAATATGCACATATTTGTATTTTTTTTATTTGTAGGAGTTTTCTTATGCTGCTTTGTAGCATAGCATTTGTGTTTAACGTCAGGCTAATGTGGGCGAGGGAGTGGATTGTTGTTCCTAGCTCTCATCTCTGTTGAAACTAACAACAACTTTATGTTTACAGTGTTAACAGTGAAGACACTGAAGGTAATATTTATTTAATCAGGCCAGTTGTGCACTGTGTACTGGTCAATAAAACTGTGATTTATGATGAACATCCTTTAAAAACACAATTTCACAATGTTTCTGCCAACACAAAAGCAGTGCATTAAACATATAATCACTCGTAATTATTCTAGAAACCCTAAATATGGCTTTAATCTAAAAATAATATTAGAACTGATAATTTTAAAAGTAATAATAGCTCCTGAGCCCCTTCTTGTTTGCTATGGTGATGGTCAAACTGACAGATGATGTCAGGCAGGGGACTATGATGTTTGCAAATGTCATTGTGAGTGGAGTGGGTGGAGAAGAGTGTCCGGAGTTTTGTGATAGAAAAATAGTCGCAAGAGCGATGTGAAAGGTTTCCCAGGTGATAGTGAGAGAAGATCTGCTCGATGGTTTAGAGACAGCGGCACTGACCAGGAGACAGGAAGAAGAACTGAGATGGCAGAGTTGAAGATGCACAGATGTCTGGAGCTGCCAGGCAGGAGAAGAAGGTGGAAGACCATGAAGGAGGTTTTGGTGAGAGAGGACATGCAGTCGGTTGGCGTGAAAGAGGAAGATGCCAGTGACAGGGGAAAAATGGAGAAACATGAGCCGCTGTGGAGACGCCTAAAGGAAGGGGTCCAAATAAGACTCAACTTAAGCCAAAAACTCAATGCCAGTGTTTACATTTTTTATTTGTGATCTATAAAAAAAGAGTTTCAATATATATATATATATACATATATATACATATATATATATATATATATATATATATTTTTTTTTTTCAGTGTCAGCATCAATGATTGATTGTCATTTTGGGAACATTAAATCATAGTTATGAGTTATCAAATGAAAAAGTTCCCACCTGATGTTTGTCTCTGGCCAATTGGAAGTTGTTTCCTATAATAAGTTTTATCATTTTATTATTTTTTTAAATTTCCCATCAGTTTTGCCTGTGACTTTCAAATTTATTTTCCAGTCTGCTCCATATAATAAATGTTATTTCACTTCAAACAGGTACAAGCATCTTTCCTGTTTTTGGGCAGAGACACTGAAGAAGGAGGAGAAATGGAAAGGCTGACTACTTTACATTTGTCATCAGCTGCTACTTTAACATTCTCAGAGAGAGACTGAAAGGGATTATTTGGTATCGATGCAAGCGAGCGACTCAAAAAGAAAACAACCAAAGCTTTAAGCCACACCTCACAAACTAGAGGAAATGGCTTTCCTGGACAATCCAGCCATTATTCTGGCCCACATCAGACAGTCTCACGTGACCAGCGATGATACAGGAATGTGTGAGATGGTACTAATAGACCAGGATGTGGATCTGGAGAAGTTCCAGCTGGCTCTGGTGCCTGGCAGCAGCTGTGGGTCAACGGAGTCCAGCTCCCAGAGTGAAGGGGGCAACAGTGTGGCCGACAGTCATGCCTGTGACCTCTCCCAGTCCATGGACATCACCTCCAGCTGGGACTTTGGCATTCGCCGACGCTCTAACACAGGTAGGCTCATTTCCAGGGTTAGCTTGTTAGCAGGACAGGCTTTCTGTAAGGCCTACCCCCTTCCTGGCATTGTGAAAGGGTTGGTCGGAAAGTCTCTTCTGCTGTTGTTTGGAGGGGGGCTGTGTGTCTAATCTGGGGCCAGTGGTTTAATGAAGCAGGGATCAAATTCTGTGAGATGAAAGCATTGGGTTGGATAGCAGATCACTGCCGGAACTTTACTACTGCTCTCAGGTGAGTATCGCCGATCACAATGACATGATTAAAGCTGCTTTTGGTTGGCCTGTAAATCAAGCAATCGGAGGCAGATTGTTAATTTCATTGCAAGTGGCAAGTTTGTAGATTTTAATACCATATGTCATTAGCCAAGGACCGCAGGACTCAGGCCCCACCTACTTCTGATCGTCTAATCACAGGCGAGTCTGTAGGTCTAAATGAAAATGACATTCAGTAAAATGCAACATTCTGCCTACTATGTGTCGTGGACACAGTCGTACGATGTAACTGCAAGGATGTCAGTTCATATGAATGATGTTGCAGGACGCCTTATACACACATGCCAGCACTTATCGCGATCAAGGTCATGATGGGCTGGATCCTGTTCAACTGACCTTGGGCGAGAGGAAGGGTATGACTTGGACACGCAGCCGGTTCATAGGGACAGACATCCCTTCACGCTCACCTGCACACCTGTGGGCAATTTAGTCACCAGTTCCCTCATATTATGTTTTTTGCGTCAGTGGTACTGTATATTGGACTTTTTGCCAAAGAAGGTTCATGTTGTGTTTCAAAACCTTAAAAAAAAAAAAAAAAAAAAAAAAAAAAATGAAATGGCCCCATGCAACAATAACATTCACTCTCTATCCGACCAGATGGACGGTGCGTTCAGGTGCGGTGAAATACGTCCATGATGATCACGCTGTACTTTTCAGAAATCAGCGACGAATCACAGGCAGTGATGTTGCTGGTTCGGTCAAAATAAATCTTCAAACAACCGAGAATAATGTGAAAATATTGCACCGCTTCATGCCATTTTTGTCTGTTGGGGGCTGTTCCTCCTCCGCCGCGTCACCTCTGACCTTTCCACAGCTGCTGGGTCTTCGGGTGATCCGATGAAATCACCTGTACATCCTTTCTCCTCTCAGCCAATCCACTCAGCTGTAGGGGCGCTAGCTCCACGGCTAATGAAGCTAACGGTAACTATTGATAGCAAAACGAGTACAAGTCGTCCGTCTTTAATCCCGCAAAATAAAGAACGCCGGAGACGTAGATGACATAATGTATTTCCTGCATTCGTATTCCACGTGTGTGTGCTGTTTTTATTAAACCTGCTCCACATCTCGTCCGCTCTGCCCCCTAAATTTACATCACATTTCTCTTTAATTTGTGTTTGGCTATCCCAGTGTTGGTGCTCTTCTTAACGGTTATGATTCTGATGATATATAAATATATTTTTTTTATGCTACTTCTTGCATTTCTTTGATTCGTTGCTGTCAGAGTGATGGAGTGACGCAATGAACAGAACTCCAAAAGAGGCCTACCTAGATAACCTGAACTGATTTAATGAACCAGATGTAACAAAGATCGCCAATCCAACTTCTGCGTTTCTGATTTGTTTACTAAGAAATAATACCTTGTTGACACGTTTCTGAAACCTTCTTTATGTTCGGCAACAACTTCAGACCTCCGTCTTTTTTTTAAGGATGTCGGTGTTCAGGCTGGGTCACGTGATGCTCTTGTGTTGAGGTTTTCTGGTCTAATCAATGATCGAATGTGCATATTTTTGGAAATGATGGGATATATGGGTGTGTTAAAAATAATGGCGTAAAGTAAATAGCTGTAAAATCAAATGGAAACAGTGTGAATCTATTCAAATGCGGTTGCGTTAAGTTTAGACGGAAAATTAGGTTTTTGGTGACGAAGGGGGTCCAAAGGTAGTCCGCAGGTCTCCTTTTGGCTCCCTTGGTTTCATATTGAGTCTGGGGAGTGCTGGTCTTTGTTCTGGGTCACCGGTAGAGGTCTACATTCCTACAGTCCTCTCAAACTTTGAGTATTGACCAGTGGTGGCTGTTTCATCAGGAGCCCGACGGGACAGTCGTGACAAACTTGGGGCCGCTGGTAAGATATGAGGACTGAATGAGAACCTGTTAATCTAATTATACATGTTCTAATGATCTTCTATGTGTGTTTCGTAAATACCGTGTGTTCTATGTTGTGTCCTGCAAATTACTACATGTCAAAATCAAATGTCATGTTCTTGTCCCACGTGAAAAAGTAGACATTTGAACCAGAGTGTAACGCTGTTTTTCAAAGGTGTGGTTTCGATAAGGACAATTTTAACTCTGCATTTGGCTTGTAACTGAAATTCTGAATTTTCCTTCCAGCCCAAAGACTTGAAAGATTAAGGAAAGAACGGCAGAACCAGATCAAGTGTAAAAACGTTCAGTGGAAAGAGAGGTCGTCCTCCCAATCAGGTAGGAAACCACTCACTCCGGTTAAAAAACACGTGTCTCACTCCACAGCGGCATTTAACTTTACCCTCCCTACTGTTTATACCAAAAAATGTTTTTGGATAACAACTTTTTTCTTGAGTGACTTTCCGTGACGTGAGGGAGCGTCTTGAGAATTTGACCACTGGATCAGTAGTTAAGGGTCCAGTGTTGTGATATCCAGTGGTGGGTTCCAGATAGAAAAACAAAACACGGTTATGTTTGTTACACAAACAAGAATGTGTGTGACTAATATGCAGTGTGTGTGTGTGTGTGTGTGTGTGTGTTTCCCGTCCAGTGGATGATCTCAGTTCACTGTTTGAGAAGCAGAACTTTAAAGACCGGCCGCGGATGACAGGATCCAAATCCACGCTGTCACTGCGGCTGGAACAGTGTCCCCAGCAGCTCAACAACCCCTTTAACGAATACTCCAAATTCGATGGCAAGGTGAGTTATTCCACATTTTGTTCATATTATACTACCTTTAATCTGTGATTTATACCTATAATGATTTTTGACAACCCTACTTTTAATTTTGAGGTTTTTTACTACTTGTTTCATTTTTTTCATTTGTCTGTGCAAAGACATTTTTCAGGAGACTGGAGATTAATCAGTCAAAGGAATTACAGCTCTAAGGATGTAGCCTTGGCAAACAGGAGTACATCAAATTTCCTATTGCCACTAGGTGGCGCTGTGACTTTTCATGAATGTATTTGTGCCGATGTCTTCAGGTCAGGACTCTTATCAAACGTGTTACGTTCTTCTTGTCCAGAGCTTTCTGGGCCTTTAAGCTCTGATTGATGGAGCAGTGAAAGAGATGTGTAGCCTTCTCGACCAACTGAGATAGTCCGCCAAACATCTTACGTTTTAGGAAATATAGGACCACGGCCAGTGGACTTTCTTAAAGTTCTGTTTTTCCGTGGGACTGCCACGGCCGCACTGTCCACAGAAATCAGTCACAATATTCACACTGAAGCTTCATGAAGGTGGCTTATCTGCTGCAAGATCAAAATGCATGCATTATTAAAAAAATGGCTTCTACCGATTTTGGCACGAAACATAAATATATGTATCGACAGGTAAAACATTTTTTAAAAAGTGTGTCTTTTCTGACGCCGTTTCAACAGGCTAGCAACGAGCCCGCAGGAGTATGTCAAAATACAAAATGATTACTTCCTGTAGTCCAGAAACCCTCAAACGTTCACACATTTTTACTTTTGTCCACCATTTCTCCGTCTGACCGTTGTGGAACCGGGTTCCTCCCCTTTCAGGGCCACATTGGTACAACGGCGACGAAGAAAATAGACGTCTACCTCTCAATGCAGATGGCTCAGGATAAATTGCATCCGATGACGGTGGTCACCATCGCCAACGCCCGGGTCCATGACCTCATCGGGCTGATCTGTTGGCAGTACACGAGCGAGGGCCGAGAACCCAAACTAAAGTGAGTACAAACATCTTTCACAAGCCGTTTACCGCCGGATGCCAGGATCTGTGCAGCGAGCTTTCTCTCTCTCTTCTGCACAGCGAGAACGTGACCGCCTACTGCCTCCACATCGCCGAGGACGACGGAGAGGTGGACACGGACTTCCCTCCACTGGACTCCAACGAGCCCATCCATAAGTTTGGTTTCAGCACTCTGGCCCTGGTGGAGAAGTACTCCTCGCCTGGCCTCGCCTCCAGACAGTCGCTGTTTGTCAGAATGTGAGTATTTATAGTGTCATCACGCCATCCTCACCATACAGTCACACGTTTCTGTAGTTATGTGTCATTTATACGTGTTATATTCTACGTACGTACTTCCTTTTGTGTCCTAAGGGTGCAAAGAGGAATAGAATCTAAGAGGAACAAAAGAAGGTTTTTTCAGTCTCTGATTATTTCATGATGTTTCCAAACAAATGTTGAGTAATTGCTGTCAGGAAGTAAATCTTTCATATCGAATGACAATGCTAGAGCGGAAAGTTTTATGATGGTGGCTAAGTTTGATCAAATGTTTGATGAAATGATGGTCGATTAACCCGGGAAGCGTTCGGCACAACAAACGTCGTCACACACTTCATATTTAATCACCTGAGGATTATGGCAAGTCAGAAGCTAACGTTGAAACAGCAGCTAAAGCAAACGGAGCTCGTAGCCAGCCACAAGCTCTGAAGTCCCTGAAGAGGAACAAACATATAACATATAACGGACCGATCAACGCTTACAGCGTTTTATTTTTCACCTCAAAATGTCGTACAATTGGTTTTAAGAAACGCACGGCGGGGAGAACAGAGGGTATATTCATTTCAACCGGTCACAATAAATACACAATGCCGACCGCTCTTGTTACTTCCACTGTAAACCTTCAAAACACATTACAGATTTGAAGCGTTGAAACTCCATGAAGAAGATGGAACGTCCTCAACAAATCCACACCGCGATGTTTAGAGTGCAAACATTGACGAGAGATCTCAGCACTCTGACGCACCTTTACGTCTGTTGTCTTCTTCATTGTAGAAATGCTGCCCATGGATTCTCTCTCATCCCCGTGGACAGTCTGAAGGTAACCATGAAGGAGATTCTTCAGAAAGCCCTCAAGAAGAGGAAAGGCTCGCAGAAAGGCTCAGGTAAAGCCACCGCGAAAAGCTACAGAACAGAGGATAGTTGTGATGTCATCTTTGGCCATGAGTGTGTCGCTGTGTCAGCGGTCCCAAAGGTCAGATCCATTTGTCAAACGCTTCAGAGGCAGATCAGCGGCTGATCAGTCATGGAACTAGAAGAGCTATGGCATAAGGGCCAAAACCTACCTCTGGATCTACTCTTAGACAGGCATCTTTCTGTCATTTCCTGTTCCTCTCCAGTATAAAACATCAAAGGAACAGAGCCCAACAGAACCCCAGGTTCAGGAAAAGTTCCTGCAGATTCCTCCATTAATGTCTGAGTTATTGCCAGCCTCTAAATCTACCGACAACTCCAACAAAACTCTCTGAGTATCTCTCAGATACTCTATAGCCAGTCTTCTCTTGTGCCTTCCACTTCAGCATCTCTGTTCAGCCCACCGAGCCCTTACCTCCACCGCCAAAGGAACAGTGGCATCCAATAATGGCCACAGTTTGAAGAGGGCGCCTCGCCACCTTGTGACATCACTTCTGCAAATGGCTTATTATTATTTTAAACGCTATTAAAGTTATTATAATCACGACTAAAGGATATCCTATAAACGGAACTTTGTTGAGGTAATAATGATCCAATCAGAATCCAACATCATGAATGACATTTAAAGGTGCAGTCTGTAAAAATGTAAGTGTATCTCTCGGAAAGAGTGGAATGTCATTTTTATACGTTTCATTTGTGATTATAAGGCACCTGTTTTTAGGTTAAAGCGGCAGAAAGATGACGAGGAAACATTCTACCTCTAAAAAGACGTTTGTATCGTATGAAGCGCCCAAATTTTGACAAATGAAGGAGGGTTATTAAGAAAGAGGGCGTCAAAACCCGCTGTGACAAAAAAAAAGTGACACAGGAAGTAGAAAAGAGGAATAAATAATGGACTGGTGACGCCAGTAAACGTGGATCAACATGAGCTCAAGCGGGACGGATGGAACAGGACTGGGCTGAGACCTTTGGACGACCCATCCTACTGGACGGTTCACAACCATGAAAACCGAAAAAGCATCTCGTAGGGTTTAACCCAAATCGGAACGCACGGAAACGAAAATGTCTTAAAACGCGTGGAACAGCAGGATGTGCCGAAAAACCAAACCTCCCTTTGGAAGGTTTCCAGGCCGGTCCAACGCGGAGGAGACGCCAGGGTGGACCCCGGACTTCATTGGAGTCTGGATACGACTAATCTGTCCTGCGAACACCTCGGATCCCCCAGGATGAGCCGGAGAGCGTTTCTGGGGAGAGGGAAGTCTGGAATACACCTTTGTAGCCTGCAGCCACCGCGACCCGACACACGGATACCCAGAAGATACTGGACGGATGGAGCGAGAAGGTCCAGGAGCTCCTTACCCTCTGAGTGGAGGAGAAGATCATCCACCGTGAAACAGCGAGGATAAATTCTTTTCCTGTTGCCTCGTTCATCCTTCGCCAACAAACGTTGCTCAGCTAGACGCCAACACTGCTCCGTTACAGGTCGGCGTCCTCCGCTCACAGCGGTTTGGTCTCGCCATTGAAATCAAACGAAGGCGACGTAGCGGAGGGACTTCTCCGCAGTCCAGTCCGTCCGTCTGTAGAAAGAGCTGACGTTGTCTCGTCCTTCAGGTCCGATGTATCGTCTGGAGAAGCAGACGGAGCCAAATGTTGGAGTAGACCTGGAATCCACGCTGGAGAGCCAGAACACGCTGGAGTTCTGCCTGGTCAGAGAGAACAGTAAGTCTCAGGGTGTCAGAACCGCCGTCACTGCCATATATGTACCGGATATATAGTCGACCATCTAAGTGTCCGTAATCGTTCTTTTGTCCAGAGAACGTCCCCCGGACTCTACGTTCTAGTTTCACCAGTTTGACACTTTAAGGAATCATGAAAGTTCTTTATTTGTCTTTACTTTTTCTACTCGATGTAGTTGTGACTCTGAAACGTCTTCATCTTTTCCATGAAGTGTCCTTGAGCAAGATACTGAACCTCAATGGTTGTTCCATTGGTGTGTGAATGGTTGCTGCTCCTGGTGAGAAGGTGGCGCCCTGCACGGCTGCCTCTATCATCACTGTGTGAATGTTTGTGTGAATGTATGTTTGTGTGAATGTCTGTGTGAATATTTGTGTGAATATCTGTGTGTGAATGTTTGTGTGAATGTTTGTGTGAATGTTTGTGTGTGGATGTTTGTGTGGATGTTTGTGTGTGAATGTTTGTGTGAATGTTTGTGTGAATGTTTGTGTGAATGTTTGTGTGAATGTTTGTGTGAATGTTTGTGTGAATGTTTGTGTGTGAATGTTTGTGTGAATGTTTGTGTGAATGTTTGTGTGAATGTTTGTTTGAATGTTTGTGTGTGAATGTTTGTTTGAATGTTTGTGTGAATGTTTGTGTGTGGATGTTTGTGTGGATGTTTGTGTGAATGTTTTTGTGTGAATGTTTGTGTGTGAATGTTTGTGTGAATGTTTGTGTGAATGTTTGTGTGTGGATGTTTGTGTGGATGTTTGTGTGAATGTTTTTGTGTGAATGTTTGTGTGTGGATGTTTGTGTGGATGTTTGTGTGAATGTTTGTGTGTGGATGTTTGTGTGAATGTTTGTGTGTGGACGTTTGTGTGAATGTTTGTGTGTGGATGTTTGTGTGAATGTTTGTGTGAATGTTTGTGTATGAATGTTTGTGTGGATGTTTGTGTGAATGTTTTTGTGTGAATGTTTGTGTGTGGATGTTTGTGTGAATGTTTGTGTGTGGACGTTTGTGTGAATGTTTGTGTGTGGATGTTTGTGTGAATGTTTGTGTATGAATGTTTGTGTATGAATGTTTGTGTGAATGCTTATGTGAATGTGTGTGTGACAGAATGTTTGTGTGTGAATGTTTATGTTAATGTGTGTGTGATAGAATGTTTGTGTGAATGTTTGTGTGTGGATGTTTGTGTGAATGTTTGTGTATGAATGTTTGTGTATGAATGTTTGTGTGAATGCTTATGTGAATGTGTGTGTGACAGAATGTTTGTGTGTGAATGTTTATGTTAATGTGTGTGTGATAGAATGTTTGTGTGAATGTTTGTGTGTGAATGTTTGTGTATGAATGTTTATGTTAATGTGTGTGTGATAGAATGTTTGTGTGGTCCAAGTCCATGTTTCTCTGACACGAGGAGAAACATGTTTCTCATCGTTTCATCGTGTGTTCAACAACCCCATCGCAAAATCCGTTTGTTGTGTTAAAACTCCTGTAGTTTGAGTCGAGCTGAGGGTCTATTGTCCAACACTCAGTGCTGTCCCCCGCGTCTCCAGGCTCCAGAGGCGAGGAGAGCTCCGAGGAAGATCCTCCCATCGACATCAACACGGTCCAAGACATGCTGAGCAGCCACCACTATAAGTCCTTCAAGATCAGCATGATCCACAAGCTCCGCTTCACGACCGACGTCCAGCTAGGTACCGCTGTGAAACCGTCCGTGTTCACATTAACCACACCTCCATCATGGTGTTAAAATAACTGGACGACCCTCCAGAATAAAGTTCTGCTCGTTTCATCCACTGCAAGAATCAGAGTAGAACTTCAGGAGGCAATTGAAATGTGAAATATCTTTCTCTTCGTAACCTCCAGGCATTTCAGGGGAGAAGGTGGAGATCGATCCCGTCACCAATCAGAAGGCCAGCACTAAGTTCTGGATTCGGCAGAAACCCATCTCCATCGACTCGGACCACCTCTGTGCCTGTGACCTGGTGGAGGAGCGGAGCCCCAGTTAGTGAAGCACAGAAACACCGACATCATTTCCACAGCTGGGCATAAATAAGAGACTCAGTAGGCCGATAAAAAACACGTCACATCCAAACAACATGCAGGAAAGGACCAGAGGGAGATTCTTCCAGAACTTTATTGTTCTGAGGTTATGTTAATCCTCTCCATCGTCTACGATCATAAATCCTTAAGTTTGAAATCAACAGAGTATATGATTAAGATAAACACGCCAATGTTTTTATGATTCCCATTGAGGTCAAAAGGTGAACCGGGGACAGGGTCATTGGCGCTGAAGGGTTATTGATATGTGTCGGAAACCAAGGCTAGCCCATGTTGTCTTATTCCACAGAAGAGCAGCTGTAGCACAGCAACTGAAAAGTATTCCGCCGGTACAAACATAAAAGACACCTCTGACAGAAGCGTGTCAGTGATTCACATCTGGTTTGGTGGCAAAAAAGTTAACTGGGCAATCTAAGCCAGGTGGTGTTACTGTTATGGCTGCTTGTGTTCATCTCTCCACCTTCTGCGCCGTTGAGGCACGGGACAAAGCAGCAGAACTCCAATCATTATTTAGAATCTCTGGACACGCCGGCAGGATGTGATTTCATGCGATGGTTAGAGTTCTAAAGGTCTGATCCGTTCAAACCCTTTTTCCACCGACGGAGTTCCAGCGCCAGCGGAACTGTTTTTCCTTTTTTTTAAAAAAGTTTATCAAAGCCTAAGCAGCCTGAGGTGATCTACCACCTCTAGCTTCTACCTCTCACGCCGCACAAACACTTGACGGACAAACAGAAGAGCGATCCATGTTTTGTTTGTTCTTTCTTCTTCTTACATCTGATCTTCTTCTGTTTTCCAGGTCACGCGATATTTAAGCTCACTTATCTCAGTAACCACGACTACAAGCCTCTCTACTTCGAGTCTGATGCTGCTACCGTCAACGAGATCGTGCTGAAGGTGGGTTCTTCACATAAAACATAATACATAGCATACAGCATCATATGTAGCATACAGTATAATACATAGCATACAGCATCATATGTAGCATACAGTATAATATATAGCATACAGTATAATATATAGCATACAGTATAATATATAGCATACAGCATCATATATAGCATACAGCATCATATATAGTATTACACGTCATATATAGAATTACGCATCATATATAGAATACAGCATCATATACAGCATATAACATATCTAGCATCTAACATATCTAGCATATAACATATCTAGCATATAACATATCTAGCATATAACATATCTAGCATATAACATATCTAGCATCTAACATATCTAGCATATAACATCTAGCATATAACATATCTAGCATACAGCATCATATATAGAATACAGCATCATATACAGCATATAACATATCTAGCATCTAACATATCTAGCATATAACATATCTAGCATATAACATATCTAGCATCTAACATATCTAGCATATAACATCTAGCATCTAAAATATCTAGCATATAACATCTAGCATATAACATATCTAGCATACAGCATCATATATAGCATACAGCATCATATCTAGCATACAGCATCATATCTAGCATACAGCATCATATCTAGCATACAGCATCATATATAGCATACAGCATCATATACAGCATATAACATATCTAGCATATAACATATCTAGCATCTAACATATCTAGCATATAACATCTAGCATACAGCATCATATCTAGCATACAGCATCATATCTAGCATACAGCATCATATATAGCATTACGCATCATATCTAGCATACAGTAAAATATATATGCCTTCCTGATTAAAATAGCCAAGATAGATCCTGGTGTTTGTCTTAAACAACAGCGTCTGTTGTCTGTTTACCTTCTCCAACGTCTCGTCTTCTCGTCTTGGTTGTATCATCTTCCTCTGACCCTCATCTTTGCTGACCTCACCTGAAAAAATCTCCATAGCACCATCTAGTGGACTGGGAAAGCAATTGATTTTATTAATTTAGTACCAAAACAATCAATATACATAAAAGTCTGATTTTTGGAGTCTGTGTATGAATATTATATATTATGCCGTATTGATTTTATTATATCTCCCGCCCCCCCGTCACAGAGATCATTTCATTGATGTGATGTCGCCTTTGGTTCGTTCAATGTGACAGAAGGCCAAAAGTTTCACGTGAAAATTTCCCCCTTTGTTTTCAGGTGAACTACATCCTGGAGTCCCGGGCCAGCACCTCCCGGGCCGAGTACTTTGCTCAGAAGCAGCGGAAACTGAACCGCCGGACCAGCTTCAGTTTCCAGAAGGAGAAAAAGACTGGTCAGTAGATGGACTGAAGCTGCTCAGCCACCTGTCTGTCCGCACAGACAGACAGACAGACAGACGGATGTCTGAACGAGGCCTGACAGCCTCTCACACAGATGACATGAGGAGAGACACAAGTGAAGGATGGCTGGAATGTCAGTCAAAGCAAACAGCTGATGGAGGTGAAGAGACTCCATGTGCAAAAGCAAACTTTTTGAGGAACAAGGAAATGTTTCTGGGACGTAGAGTCGGAGTCGGTTCTTGTTCCAGCTCCTCCAGGACGGGTCGGCTGGGCTCCAACAAGTTGGTCGTTTTCCCCGACAACGAAGCCGCGTTCTGAAAACTCTTTTTTTTTTTTTTTTTTTCTTTTTTTCCCGTTTTCTTTTTAATGACGTAAGATTATGTTTTATATTCTGTCCTTTACATTTTACATTCACCAAATTCAATCGTGAGCGATAAACATGTACATAAAAGAACAAAAGATGAGTCACAAAGTAAAACCTGAAATGAACTCGTTCAGTTAATCCTCTACAGCGAATCGAGACTAATGAAGCCCAATGCAACCAAACCTGCCTGAATAAAGGTCATAATCAGTTTTTGCTGAAACTCTCTTAGACGCTGTTTGATTCTTCTTTTGTCACATTTCTGTTCCAAGTGGATCATTTTCATTTGTCGAGTTCTTCAACCAACAATCCATCAGTTTCCTCCACTTACCTGGATCAGGTCTTTGTGGAAGCAAGCTTATGTCAGGTTCAGACTTATGTCAGGTTCAGACTTATGTCGGGTTCAGACTTATGTCAGGTTCAGACTTATGTCGGGTTCAGACTTATGTCGGGTTCAGACTTATGTCGGGTTCAGAATGATGTCGGGTTCAGACTTATGTCGGGTTCAGACTAATGTCACGTTCAGACTAATGTCACGTTCAGTCTTATGTCGGGTTCAGTCTTATGTCGGGTTCAGACTGATGTCGGGTTCAGACTGATGTCGGGTTCAGACTTATGTCAGGTTCAGACTTATGTCGGGTTCAGTCTTATTTCGGGTTCAGTCTTATGTCGGATACACTCTTATGTCGGGTTCACACTTATGTCGGGTTCACACTTATGTCGGGTACACACTTATGTCGGGTTCAGACTTATGTCGGGTTCAGACTTATGTCGGGTTCAGACTCATGTCGGGTTCAGACTGATGTCGGGTTCAGACTGATGTCGGGTTCAGACTGATGTCGGGTTCAGACTGATGTCGGGTTCAGACTGATGTCGGGTTCAGACTTATGACGGGTTCAGACTTATGTCGGGTTCAGACTGATGTCGGGTTCAGACTAATGTCACGTTCAGACTAATGTCACGTTCAGTCTTATGTCGGGTTCAGTCTTATGTCGGGTTCAGACTGATGTCGGGTTCAGACTGATGTCGGGTTCAGACTTGTGCCGGGTTCAGACTTGTGTCGGGTTCAGACTGATACCGGGTTCAGTCTTATGTCGGGTTCAGTCTTATGTCGGGTACACTCTTATGTCGGGTTCACACTTATGTCGGGTTCACACTTATGTCGGGTACACACTTATGTCGGGTTCAGACTAATGTCGGGTTCACACTTGTATCCGGTTCAGATTTATGTCCGGTTCAGTCTTATATCGGGTTCAGACCTATGTTGGGTTCAGACTCATGTCGGGTTCACACTTATGTCAGGTTCACACTTATGTCGGGTACACACTTATGTCGGGTTCAGACTAATGTCGGGTTCTCACTAATGTCGGGTTCACACTTGTATCCGGTTCAGATTTATGTCCGGTTCAGTCTTATATCGGGTTCAGACTTATGTCGGGTTCAGACTCGTGTCGGGTTCAGACTCATGTCGGGTTCACACTTATGTCGGGTACACACTTATGTCGGGTTCAGACTAATGTCGGGTTCAGACTAATGTCGGGTTCACACTTGTATCCGGTTCAGATTTATGTCCGGTTCAGACTAATGTCACGTACACTCTTATGTCGGGTACACTCTTATGTCGTGTTCAGACTTATGTCGGGTTCACACTTATGTCGGGTTCACACTTATGTCGGGTTCACACTTGTGTCCGGTTCAGACTAATGTCGGGTTCAGTCTTATATCGGGTTCAGTCTTCTGTCGTGTTCAGACGACACTATTGTAGGCTGATTTTAAAGCGGGCTGGTTGTTGTTTACTTAACTCCGTGTCTGATCCCGGTCTTGAACATGGAGGCGATGACTGTGGGCGGGTCATCAGAGGTGATCCGTGACACCAGGTAAGAAGGTTTTGCCTGTCAGCGTTCTTTTCGGATCGTTCCAAACCCGTTCTGAAGTCGACCGCTAGGCTGAGGGGGTTAAGGCGAGTTTACCCAGTGATGTCACAGTTTCATGGCGGAACAGCGACAAAGAAGAAAGGTTTGTTGAATATATGGATCTCCCTCAAGTTCTCCATGAAGGTCCTCCTCCTGATCCAAAAACATCCTGATCCAAAAACTCTCCCACAGTGTTTTTGTCTCCTTCACTAGTAACACTTTCTCCTGAGTCCACACTGATGCTTAGGAATCAACGTTAGGATTCGTCGTGACGAATTTTATGTTTGATTTTATGTTGCCTTTAATCTCTGGGAGACGGGGGTCTACTTTTTTAGATTATATATATGTATATATATATATGTGTATATATATGTATATAAATATATATATGTTTATATATGTATATAAATATATATGTTTATATATGTATATAAATATATATGTGTATATATATGTATACACAATATATATACACACACATATATATATATATACACAATTATATACATTTACAATTTTATATATATATATATATATATAATTGTGTATATATATATATGTGTGTATATATATATATTTGTGTATATATATATATATATGTGTGTATATATATATATTTGTGTATATATATATATGTGTGTATATATATATATATATATAATTGTGTATATATGTGTATATATATATATATATATATATATATATATATATATATATATATATATATGTAATTGTATATATATATATGTAACGTGAATTGCAGATTCACGTTTTCATCAGTCTCAACAGTCTCATCAGCCACCACCACCGCCTCCAGTGTCTGGATTTGTTTGTTTGTTGATAATTTGTGGTAAAACTGAGGGAGGCTTTCAGTTATAATGATACAACCAGTCAGTTTATTTATTTAAGTGATTGACAGAACAGAGTTTTTTTTTTACAATATCCTTTAAACATATTTTCTGTGTTTCGCATCATTAGAACTGAAAACATTTTCATGTCTCATTATTTATCCTCAACATTTTTTGGACTATCTTACAGATTCATTTCAAAAATAAAATAAAATTCAAACGCACTTGTTAGCTTCAGGTTATTTTGTCGCAGTAGTAAATTGCTTCAACTTTGAAAAAAAAAAAAAAAACAGATTTTTTTTGTTTTCAAACCAGATTAAACCAAGTTTATTCTGCAAAACCTCCTGGGAAAATCTTTGGATTCGGAACTTCTTTATGACACCAAATGTTTCATCACATCAGCTTTTAAAGTAGAATAACGTTCAGTGTAAAATATCGCTCCGGAAAGTCGTCCGACAGCTGAAAACAAAAAGTGCAAGAAGCTGAGTTGAGACACGCAGACAGCAGTGACAGTAGTGCTACAGCATCACAGTGATCACAACAGTCCTCTCAAAGCCTCAGAGAGCGTCTGAGTCGCTCAGAGTTCAGCGGTGACATCACATCAGTGTCCGTTAAAATGTGCCAAACATGAAGCTGAAAATCTCTGGGGGGTTTAACAAAGTGATAAACCGCTTTTCAAGAAGAGACACCAACGTCCTTTCAACTTAGAAGTGAGGTGTTTGTGGAAGAACATCCGATTGGTTCAGGTTTCTGAAGCACCGACAGGGTGGGAGGACAAGTCCAGTGTGACCGGGACGAGTTTCTGTCCTCTTAACTGGTTCTGTTTCAATCACAGCCCCAAAATAACCATAACCTCAACCATGTCTGAGTAATCTGTTACGATGTGTGAGTAATCTGTTACTATGTGGGAGTAATCTGTCGATATGTGTGAGTAATCTGTTACTATGTGTGAGTAATCTGTTACTATGTGTGAGTAATGTGTTACTATATGTGAGTTATCTGCTACTCTGTGCGAGTTATCTGTTACTATGTGTGAGTAATCTGTTACGATGTGTGAGTAATCTGCTACTCTGTGTGAGTTATCTGCTACTCTGTGTGAGTTATCTGTTACTATGTGTGAGTAATCTGTTACTATGTGGGAGTAATCTGTCGATATGTGTGAGTAATCTGTTACTATATGTGAATAATCTGTTACCATCTGTGAGTAATCTGTTACGATGTTTGAGTAATCTGTTACTATATGTGAATAATCTGTTACCATCTGTGAGTAATGTGTTACTATATGTGAATAATCTGTTACCATCTGTGAGTAATGTGTTACTATATGTGAGTACTCTGTTTCTATGTGTGAGTAATCTGTTACTATATGTGAGTAATGTGTTACTGTGTGAGTAATCTGTTACTATGTTTGAGTAATCTGTTACTATATGTGAGTAATGTGTTTCTATGTGTGAGTAATCTGTAACTATTTGTGAGTAATTTGTGATTAAACACAAATAATATTCTATCCTTACCTTATTTTCGATTCTTAAACCATGATATTACAGAAACACATGAAACAAAACAATCAGTGAGTCTGATTATCTATATAAATATATATATATACGTATATATATATATATATATATATATATATGTATATATACATATATATATACGTATATATGTATATATATATATATATATATATACGTATATATATATATATACGTATATATATATATATACATATATATATACGTGGAGGATTTGGGTTCATCGTCACGGTAACACTGGATCTGCCCTCTGAAGGGTTTAAACCTGAAACACCCGGCGGTCCGTAGAATCACCTTCCGGCGCCCCGATCGAAGTGTCGGTAACAGTCAGTGAGATCCGGCACAGTTTGACGGGCTGACCTCATCAGTCGGGGTCAACAGAACCAGGCACTTTTTTTTTTTTTTCTCCAGGTGTGAAGAATGCATAGTCGTTGGGTCAGAACCCGCTTCAGGTTCTTCCTTGTGTTCGGAGCTCCTTTTCCGACCCAGTTGTAACGGCGTCGGTTCTGTTCCTCTCCCCATTCGTCGCCACCCCTCCTGTCCCATGACATCACAGTGATGTCACAGCGGTGGACTTTATAGAGTGTGTCACAGAGGGCGGGTAAGGAGAAAAGAAGGGGGCGGGACTCGAGGATAAAAACGGCGACGCTCTCAACCAACCGTGCGCCTCCACCAGCTCCTGCGGCAAACTCTCGGCCAATCTGGTTAGTTGCTCCTCCCCCTGCCGTATGAGGTTGTCCAGGTGGCGCTGGTGGATCAGCAGGGAGGGTTTGGTGCTGACAAAGCGGCGGTAGTCCTGGAGCTGTGGTTCGCTGAGGTAGCCGGACAGGATGATGTGGACCACCCGCTGCCGCCGGTCCAGGTTCTCCTTCAGCTCCCGAGCGTCGTCAGTCTGACTGAGGAGCAAGGAGCGTTTGTGATGTAGGGCGTCCTGCAGAGAGGAAGACGACACAAATCTTCATCACGCTACACAGATCCAACTTCAAATGTAACGTCTTTTAGTGTTTACGTTTGTTTGGGACAGGAAACGAGGATCGAGAGGGGACACGGGTTTCAGGTAAACCCACCTCTGCTAGAGGAGGAGGACCTCCACACGTGGGGGTTAACCTACTTTAAGTCCACTAGGGGGCGGTATAAGCACACAAAACAACCTTTAGCTGTTTCATAAACCTAAGGTTTTATTTGAATCTGACTTTGTGCACTGTAAAAACTAAATACAGTAGGAAAAATGAAGAAGAAGCTAAGGATTCAGGCGAGAAGAAGAACATTTAAATAAATCAAACACTCAGGATCCCCCCCTCCTTTTGGTGCGTTCCATTGACGAATGAAGGCTGGATACACAAATCCTTAAAATGTATGTTTTTATAAAAAAATTGTATTTGGATGACATCATTTTAACACAAAAGGAACAAATAAACCGAATGTGATGCATTTTTGTCATTAAATGATGAATGAAGCACGTAAAAATCATATTTATGGGATAGTTCTGATAAACCTTATGTCTTTTAAATAAACCAAAGTAAACCAAAGTAAGTAAACCAAAATCAAAAATAAATGTCAAAAAAAAAAAAAACTTATTTCAAACTTGCTCATAATTGTAATAAAACAAATTTCGTGGCGATTCTATGAAATTTGAATACGTACATTTTAAACTCACGATTACTGACATTAGATCAAACAGACGCTACTTGAACTTTAATTATACATTTATAATTTTTTTAATTTATTTTTTTGAGTGTATTTGACGAGAAAAGTGCGTTTTCTCGTCAAATGCGTACCTGAGAATGAATCGCATTGAAAACTTTCAAAAATTGAAGCTTTAAATCCAAATCAAACGCAGAAGTGACTGTAACCATGGAAATGACAAAGAAAACAACAAACAAACGACAAACGTCTTTAATCTTAGATTGTTTTGTGCTGAAGGTTCGGTGGGTCGGATTTGTCGGGGTTATTTAGCGGTTTCTCTTTGACTAAATGGAATATAATATTCATAACTAGGTGTTTTTTTTTTTAATGCGCTTTGAGCCGGAAGTAGAAATATATGGAGCGGATCCACATGGAGGATCGGGATTATTATTTAGAGCAAGAAGAAAAAAATAAGATCTGATCTGATCCGAGACTTTGCGGCGGGAGGCGTCCTTCCTCACCCTCTCCCCCGCCGGGTCCTCCTCCCTCAGCTCCTCCCTCTCCAGAGCCAGCAGAGACCTGTCAATCCTCAGCAGACGGCCGCACAGCGACAGCAGCAGGTTCACGATCCTCTCCAGGTCTCCTGCGGACACATCAGAGTCAACACCTCCGTTACAGCGGCGCGAGGGCAAAGCATGATGGGAGCTGTAGGCGCCTGGCGTCGTACCGATGAACACGCTGTACTTGTCCCTCTCGTTGCTTTTGAGGTTTTCCTGCACCAGCGCCTCCACGCTCGCCCCCAGCGCCTGGTGGCGTCTCTGCTCCTCGTGGAGCGCCTCCTTTTCCTGCCGTAGAGTCGCCACGCCGCGCCGCAGAGCCTCGCACAGCTCCACCTGCCGAGAACAGAACACAACCACAATGCTGCAATCCTGATGTCACCTGTAAGAGGGTGTATGCAGGCAACGGTATATTTCCCCCCAAAAGCCCCAAATCCTCTTTGTTGATTGAATCCCTCAGAGTCATGCCGGAAAAAAACTGTTTTTTAAAAATCTAAAAAAAACGGCTCCCCCTAGTGAGTCAAATATGAACTACTAGAGTAAAACATGTTAAATACGAGAAAGATCTCCACGAAATCGGTTCATATTCAACTAATTCGGTCCAAGATTTTAAGATTCAGCTCCTCCTGTTGTCGGAAATGCACGACCGACCTATCATAAAATCATTCCAGTTCTTCCTCGCAGTACAAGAACTATGTAGTTACAAAATTTGAAAGTGATCCATCGAATACATTTCAGTTATCGTGTTAGCGCAAGGGATCTACGCCGGATATTGACGCGGCGGCGGCGGCGATGGCGATTCCATAATATCCCCCAACTTTGCTGTATTATCATTAGCATAACGATAACGAGAATAATACGGTTATGAGAAAAAACTATAGTACCTTCTTGGTGTTGAGGTCTTTGTCTTCCAGGTCCAGATCAGTCTCCTTCCTTCCCTCTGTTACCGGATCCTGAGCCGGATCGCAGACACCATCTTGGATCCTATGAAGGCAACAGCACGATTAAAAAAAAAAGAAACGTACATTTTATTCCCCAATTCTTCGTTTTCGCTCCAGATTTGTCGTCATCGGCATTTGTTTGTTTATAGGTCACACTCGTTGTTCGGGGAATAACATGTCTATCTGAGCAGCAACAGGAAGTAAAACTGATGAGATGTTCAAATTAACATTGTGCACTGTAAAAAAGTCAAGTTTTCCTGACGAGAACTGAAGTTCTCCTCTGTGGTACCCAGACTCGCCACTAGGGAGCAGCACCGTTCAGCATTTCATTCTGAAGTCACACTTCAGAACCTTGTGGCTGCACAGACGCTGAAAACCTCCAGGACTTATTTACAACAGAACCTTCATGGTTCGTTTTGGAGCCAATCACAGCTCAGACCAGCGCCGTCTCTGAATCCACAGTCCCTTTAAGATCCTCTGTGGCGAGACGTTTGATGAGACGGCGTTCGCTGCTGTGAGATATGGATCAGGTTTGTCCGGTCCCTCCTGTCCCGGCTGACGGGGAAGACACTGTGTAACTTGCTGGCCCGGTTCCAGACCTCCACCTATTCAAATACATGCGGTGTTGTCCTCTCCGACTGTGACTGCCCTGTTTGGAGAATCACCCAGACGGCAAAGCTCAGGGCGAAGCCCGGACGTCACTCAAACTCTTGACTGACAGCCGACACCTTTAATTTAATAGGAAAGGTGTCGTCCCTGAACATCGTGTTCACCCACAAACCAAAAGTTTCAAAATAGAAAAGAGGTCAGGGACTTAAAAGAAGAGGTTCAGACAGAGCCCAGATGTTTCTTCAGGGTCTGAGCAGCAGACTGGAGTCTGGACTTATTCCTGTTCACACAGATATTCTTACGCAACAGCACCAGTTCTATTCCTGGAGAATAAGTTCACCTGAGCAAACACAAATCCATTCTTCGCTCCCTGAATCTATTTCAGGCACAAAATCAACATCTCGGCTAACTCTCACTCACTAATCTCAATGGTTTGCATTCGTGGCCTGGAACCCTGAACGGGCCAGAACCTCCTGCGGCGCTGAATATGATGGTACACAACTGTCAGGTGATGACCGTCTCTCAAATCATCTGAGCTCCCGAGAAACGTTATGTATTCTGGGTCACATGATCAGAGTCTGAACAAACATTGTCAACATGGTGGTTCTGGCTCGTTTTATGCAGCTCATACGAAACACCTTCTATGCGGGTTCAAGTCATCAGAACCCACGTAAACTTATATACAATAGCCAGGCTCCTCACCTGAACCGACCACCCTAACCCCGTTCACTCCTCTCTTCAGGGGCCTCCTCCTACTTTTAGAAATGATATAGTATTTTAAGTCCTCAGAAGTTACCCCCTTTTTCGACCCAAAAATAACCTGGTGCTAGTTCGGTTCTGGTGCTAGTGCCATTGCTTAGTTAGTTCAAGCACCTCCTAAGAACCTGTTTGCCATTCCATTGGCAAGGAGCAACTCATCTCATGACGTAATCGGTTCTTTATAGTCCGAGTTATATTTCGTCTCCGGCGCCTTCCACTTCAGCGTCTCTGTTCAGCTCACTGAACCCATTATGACTCATTGTTTTATTTTATTTTATATGTGTTAGCCATCCCCTCCGGTGACCGGGCCTTCTGGGTCAGAACCCAACTCTCTCGGCAGGGAGGTCAGACGTGTGAGATCCATATCCTCTTTTAAAAAACACACCTTTATAAACGCACTTTTACCGGGCTCTTCGTCCGATTTCTATCGGTTACGGAACTTCGTAAGCCTTTTTTACGCGTTCAAAAATACACGTATAGAAAATATAAATAAAAAGATGTAAAAACAAATGATATGGCTATTCGTGTATCGTGTATCGGTCTAGGATATGCCATAAAGTCTCTTGGTGCGATGACGTAAACCTAAAACAGAAAGTAAACCTAAACAGGAAGTCGGCCATATTGAATTGAATGTGCGATTTTCGCCGTTTTGATATGAATGACTTATTAAGACTATAAAAATGAAAAGTGGTTGATGTTATAATTATGATATTTTCTCCTTATGCAATGTGCGTAAGTTTCTGAGCGATCAGGACCTCTGGACCCGCTCAGGGATGGCAACTGGGCCTGATCAGCGCGGCTCTGCAGCTTTAAATGAGTTTCATTTTTGCCGGGAAATGAATTCAAATTCTTCAAAAAACAGAAAAGAAGAACCTTTTGTTTGGTGGCTGAGAAATAGGAGTGAGTGCTGAACATTCAGAGGTTGTGTCCAGGATTACCTGTCCTCCACTTGACTACTCCATCTGCGTTGCCATGGAGATTTCCCGACCGGTTTGCTGTTGAGAAAGATCTCCTCCATCAGCTCAACTATGGATCTACTGCCCCACGTCTCTAGGAGGGGAGCCAGAGAGCCGTCCAGCAGCACCTGTGAGCAATAAAAGAAGAGCAAAAGAATGAAGCAGAGTAAGCGGGACATTCAAAGGAGTCCGGGCGAGGCATGACCTCAGAGGTGCGTGGACAAGAACAGAACCGGGTGTTCTTAAAGCAGCGAACGCAGGAAGAACGACAGTAAATTATGCAAAAAGGAAAACTGGGTCAGATAGTTGAAAAGTAGGGCTGCAGTAATCAAAAACAGAAAATACGACAAGTCTACTAATAACTAATTGTCCCCCATTGCAATACTAATAGTCAAACGTTATAATAATGACGTGATTTGTTGTTGTAGGATCTATGCTTAGAATTCCACTTTTTAAGCTTCCGAAAATTGAGGCAGAGTGAGCATCTGTTTGCACTCAAAGATAGGTTATTCCACTTTTTTAAGCTTCCCAAGTTTGAGGCAGAGTGAGCATCTGTTTGCACTCAAAGATAGGTTATCGGCCTCGTTTAACTCCGTGGTGGGAGACGGGTGAGATGGGGATCAGGTGACTTGTAATAAATATAATAATAACTTAAATTTATAAAGCGCTTTGAAAAGAGTGGATCCAGTTTGCCCGATGTGAGGAATCTTAGCCCATTCCTCACGAGCTAAGGCCCCTGGTTCTGGAATATTCCTTGGCTTCAGGTGCCGCAACCTCCTTTCTTCAAATCCTACTAGAGATTTTTTCTGAGACTCAATGAGCCACCACTATGCTTCACTGTGGGTAGGTTGTCCTTTTCAGAATCTGCTTCATTCTTCCTCATCTAGACATCACGCTGATCCATAGGTCCAGAAAGTTCCGATTCGGTTTAAGCATTCACAAAATTATGGGTCCCATCTAGATTGTTCTGATATATTGGAGCGACATTTCCTATAATTTTGGGTCAGCGGTGGTGAGCGTCTTAGAACCCAACAGAATAAAACTCAACTGCTAAAGTAAGTTTTGTAAATGGGTCTCTGATGAGGGATCATACTCAGGGGGTTTGATCCATTTGGACCGCCTGAGATGCAGTGGAAATTAACGCAGAGTTCTGGGTGGAATGATGTTGATTGAGCTTTTTTAACGGCTTTTGTGCGATTTTGCCAATAAACCCGATGTACGAATTTTTTACTCCAATCTGCAGACATGTCTAGAAAGCTAGAGTCAGAACTTCTCACGGAAAAGTCCGGGATCACGGAACCGGATTACATTTAGTCGACAAAGGTACCGTAAAAATGGGACGGCGGAGAACAAACACACACACACACACAGTTACCCACCAGCTGCCGGGCCAGCACCTCCACCCGCAGCTCCTCGGGTGTCCTCTCCCTCTTGGGTACGGGTCGGTACTGGACGGTCAGACCGTCCGCAGCTGAGGTGTGTGTGGTGGAGGTGACGGTGGAGGGCGGAGGCTTCACAGAAGGAAGGAGGTCGGACACAGGTGGAGGTAAGGTGGAGGAAGGAGGGGACAGTGGAGTGGGGTGGAGGGATGACTTCCTGGTAGGAACGACAGTCGGGATTAAAGGAGAATCAAACTAAAATCCAGGTTTAATTTAGGTTTTACTGTTGTGTAACAAACCTTTCCTCCGCCTGTTGTCCAGCTTCAGGTTCCAACTCAAGAGGAGGAGGAGGAGGAGGAGGGAACTCTTCTTCTACGATGCCTGTCTCTTGAACTGGCGGCGGAGGTGACGGAGGGGCGGGATTCTGGAGGAAGACCTCGTCGACGTCGGCGAGGGACAGGTGAGTGTGATGCTGGTCGAAGGGGCTGAAGAGGCTGGACTCAGAGATTCGCAGCGAGGACAGGCGCTGCTGATTGGACGGATGGGACGGCGGCGTAGGAGACGCCGGAGGAATAGGCTGGAAATGGACCGGGGGGGTTTCCCTCTCTGGCGACACACTTTCGGCGTTTCCTGCCAAATCCCCTCCACTCGTGTCTCGACCGAAGGCCCGCCCTCTTTGTACGTCCTCTGCGGCGTCACTCACACTCTGTCCGTCCTCCAGCGGGTTGTCACGGCAACCAGCGGCACCGTCGTCGGTGCCGGCCTTCAGGAGGCCCGGGAAGGTGATGGCGTCCAAGTTGGCCTGACTTAGTCTCTCGCTGGCGTGCCACTCGGCGCTGCCCACGTCCGGAGCCCCCGACGGGGAGAAGGGGCAGGACAGACCCACGGAGGCGGCCAGGGTGGAGGTGGAGGTTCGCTGCCGATCGCCGAGTCTCGGTCGCTCCCTGCGAGTCGCAGGAGTGTGGGAGGAGCCGGGGTCTAAGGTCAAATCAAAGTTTTAGCCTCATATTTTATGTTTAGATAGTTCTTCTGCCAAGTAAATGTTTATAGACTGAATTTATACTGTAGGGCTTTTATAGTCCGCTCAGAGCGCAAACTCAAACAAACTCAAACTCAAACTCAAACAAACTCAAACTCAAACAAACTCAAACAAACACAATCTCATACTAACTCAATATCATCCAAACTCAATCTAATACAAAGTCAAACTCATACAAAGTCAAACTCATACAAACTCAAACTCAAACTCATACAAACTCAAACCATACAATCTCAATATCATCCAAACTCAATCTAATACAAAGTCAAACTCATACAAACTCAAACTCAAACTCAAACTCATACAAACTCAAACTCAAACAAACTCAAACTCAAACTCAAACTCAAACAAACACAAACTCATACAAACTCAATATCATCCAAACTCAATCTAATACAAAGTCAAACTCATACAAAGTCAAACTCCAACAAAGTCAAACTCAAACTCATACAAAGTCAAACTCATACAAACTCAAACTCATACAAACTCAAACTCATACAATCTCAATATCATCCAAACTCAATCTAATACAAAGTCAAACTCATACAAACTCAAACTCAAACTCAAACTCATACAAACTCAAACTCATACAAACTCAAACTCATACAATCTCAATATCATCCAAACTCAATCTAATACAAATTCAAACTCATACAAACTCAAACTCATACAAACTCAAACTCATACAAACACAAACTCATACAAACTCAATCTCATTCAAACTCATACAAACTCAATCTCATACAAACTCAAACTCATAAAAACTCAATCTCATACAAACTCATACAAACTCAAACAAACTCAAACAAACTCAAACTCAAACTCAAACAAACTCAAACTCATACAAAGTCAAACTCATCCAAACTCAATATCATCCAAACTCAATCTAATACAAAGTCAAACTCATACAAAGTCAAACTCATACAATGTCAAACTCAAACTCATACAAACTCAAACTCATAAAAACTATATATCATCCAAACTCAAACTCAAAAAAAATCAAACTCATACAAATTCAAACTCATACAAACTCAAACTCATACAAACTCAAACTCATACAAACTCAATTTCATTCAAACTCATAAAAACTCAATCTCTTACAAACTCAAACAAATTCAAACTCTTACAAACTCAAACTCATACAAACTCAAACTCATACAAAGTCAAACCCATACAAACTCAAAGTCATACGGTGATGATAGCCAATTAAGCCACAGTCCCCCCCCCTGGGCTTCCAGCACCTGGTCTTCCCAGGCGGTCTCCCATCCAAGTACTAACCAGGCCCTATCCTGAGTTTGAGCTTATTCAGGCTGGAATGGCTGTAAGAGGAAGTACAGTAGGTTGTATTGCCTCAATCGTATGTTTGCAGCAGAGGATGGACTTCCTACGACGACTGATTGGGGTTCAACCTCCCAAACTCCCTGATGGTGTACTTCTACACCTCCATCACTGAGTCCGTCCTCGACTGTGTGTAAGTCTATAAGTATATTCATATATATATAAGTATATATATATATATATACATATATATATGCCTTCAGTCTCTCGTCCTCCTCTCATAGCAGATGTCGTCCTATTTTTACATTTATGCTTAGATTTCCGTTGACTGCATATTTGGCACAAAGATTCCAGATCAAATTTCTCTGTAAGTCTGACTGAAGCACAAAAAGCTGGATCTGATTCTGATCCAAGAACGAAAGAAAAGCTCGACCTCACGTCCATCAACACGAGGATGACGAAGCCTTTTTACAGTTTTGGGCGAACTGCTCCTTTAAAGTCCCTTTTGTTTTTGCCGAGCCCTTAAACTGCAGTAAAGGGCCGCGTTTGCTTTCGGAGCCAATTTTAATACTGTCTCCCAAAAAAGGCTTTTATTTTTAAACTCGGCCGCAGACGGAATTCTTGGAAACATGACCACCGGTTTTTCGTTTGTTTATCTTTTGTTTTCATCTTGACCTGCTGCTCCTTTCATCTGCAATCAAATCCATCCATCGACAAAACCAGACATGGAAACAAGTCGAATGAAGTGAATCGGTCCGATGACGACTGCATTTTGCGAACATCTCATTTGAATCCGTTTCTTTCTTTGCTCTGATCACCTTGTGAAGGTCCTGCAGGCTGGATGGGGTTCAGACCATTCTGGGGGCGCCGAAGATGGACGAGACTCTCCGATGCTTCGAAGTCTGAGGATCTGAGAGACACATGGTTTGAATTAAAGAGGAAAGAAGCGGCATGTATCCGTGGAAATATAATGTTTAACGTAAGGTCTGGCTAACTTAAGTCAGTGTTATTTAACTTCAGTTACTATGTTTGAGTAATCTGTTACTGTGTGTGAGTGATCTGTTACTGTGTGTGAGTAATCTGTTACTGTGTGTGAGTGATCTGTTACTGTGTGTGAATAATCTGTTACTGTGTGTGAGTAATAAATTACTAAGTGTGAGTAATCTGTTACTGTGTATCAGTAATCTGTCACTGTGTGAGAGTAATCTTTTACTATGTAAGAGTAATCTGTTACTGTGTGTGAGTGATCTGTTACTGTGTGTGAGTAATCTGCTACTGTGTGAGAGTTATCTTTTACTATGTAAGAGTAATCTGTTACTGTGTATGAGTAATCTGTTACTATGTAAGAGTAATCTGTTACTGTGTGTGAGTAATGTGTTACTGTGTGTGAGTAATATGTTACTATGTGTGAGTAATCTGTTACTATGTAAGAGTAATCTGATACTGTGTGTGAGTAATCTGTTACTATGTGTGAGTAATCTGTTACTGTGTGTGAGTAATCTGTTACTGTGTGTGAGTAATGTTACTATGTGTGAGTAATCTGTTACTATGTGTGAGTAATCTGTTACTGTGTGTGAGTAATCTGTTACTATGTAAGAGTATTCTGTTACTGTGTGTGAGTAATGTTACTATGTGTGAGTAATCTGTTACTATGTGTGAGTAATCTGTTACTATGTGTGAGTAATCTGTCACTGTGTGTGATTAATCTGTTACTGTGTGTGATTAATCTGTTACTATGTGTGAGTAGTCTGTTACTGTGTGTGATTAATCTGTTACTATGTGTGAGTAATCTGTTACTATGTGTGATTAATCTGTTACTATATGTGAGTAATCTGTTACTATGTGTGATTAATCTGTTACTATGTGTGAGTAATTTGTTACT
Organism: Lophius americanus; assembly: GCA_037951165.1. Taxonomy (NCBI): domain Eukaryota; kingdom Metazoa; phylum Chordata; class Actinopteri; order Lophiiformes; family Lophiidae; genus Lophius; species Lophius americanus. The sequence goes on along the minus strand of JBBDHG010000259.1, from coordinate 1,232,344 downwards.
GTGTGTAATTAATCTGTTACTATGTGTGAGTAATCTGTTACTATGTGTGATTAATCTGTTACTATGTGTGAGTAATCTGTTACTATGTGTGAGTAATCTGTTACTATGTGTGATTAATCTGTTACTATGTGTGAGTAATCTGTTACTATGTGTGAGTAATCTGTTACTGTGTGTGAGTAATCTGTTACTGTGTGTAATTAATCTGTTACTATGTGTGAGTAATCTGTTACTATGTGTGATTAATCTGTTACTATGTGTGAGTAATCTGTTACTATGTGTGAGTAATCTGTTACTATGTGTGATTAATCTGTTACTATGTGTGAGTAATCTGTTACTATGTGTGAGTAATCTGTTACTGTGTGTGAGTAATCTGTTACTGTGTGTGTTGTATTTTGCTGTTCCGTATTTTGCATTTGAATTTTCACATTTTTTTTTTACAGTGTGTGATTAGACACCAAACGGATGGAAAGAAATATTCCAGCATTAGAAATTTGTCAAATCTCTTTCGTAAAAATTTTTTTGTCACGCTTTTTTACTTTCAAAAAACCTAAAAAGATATTTGTTTATAATAAGTCTGACATTAATTAATTCCTGCAGCGTTTAAGACAAATATTAAACACTGGCGGTCCAAGAAAAACAACTTCGCCTGGCGACTCAATTCAATTAACATTCAAAACATATATTAATAAGTTACACTCAAAAATACTCAATTTAATATTTCAATTTAACTCTTTAAGCTCATTAACATTTTTATTTTTAAATAATTTTTTTTACAGTGCACGCATTTAAAAAAAGCAAAATTCCTTCTTTGTAAATTCTTTAAATCTCTTTTAAAATGACGTACTTCCTGCTTAAAAGTGAGACTTGATTTAATTGTGTGGTTCCTGTGAACAAATGCATTTTTTTTTTTTTTTTACAGTGCAGAGGCCCATCAGTAAAAATGGAGTTTTGAGTTGTGGATTGCTGCGTTCATGTTCCTGGTCGTATTCCGACAGATGCGTGGAAACACACACAGAATTCCTGACGTGACCTCTGACCCCTACATTTTTGGAGCAAACACATCTCAGAGGTTCGGGTCCATAAATCCCGGAGGACTGGAGTCGGTATTCAGTTTATTTTTCTCTCTCGGTGCCAGGGAGTTTTCTCTGCTTCCTTAAATTCCTCTCTTCATCCCTCCTTTAACTCCTCCACTAACTTCACCTCCTCTCAACTCCCTCTCCTTCCTCTCCCATCATCTGAAACCTCCTCTCCTCGGTAACCTCCCTCCTCCTCCTCCTCCTCCTCCTCCTCCTCCTCCTCTTCTCTCTCATTTTATTTTGGCTTCCCTTCCCTCTTTTTCACCCTCTCCACAATTCCTCTCCTCCCTTTTCCCCTCCCTATACTCCTCCTCTCATCTTCCTCCTTGCTTCAGTCCCTTCATCCATCCTTCCGACAGATTTCTCCTTTCACCCGAATTATTAATCTGTTTTCCTTTTCTTCCTCTTTGGTATTCCTTCTCGTTCTCACTCTTCTCCTTCCTCCTTTCCTCCTTTCCTCACCTCCTCTCCTTCATATATAATTTACAACTCTATCCTTCTCCCCCTCCTCTGTTCATTCCCTTCTTTCGGTCTCATTCCTCCCTCATCCCTCTCGCTCTCTCTCACTCCCTCATCCCCCCTCTCCCTCTCCCCTCCTTATCCCCCTCTCTCGCCCGCCCTCATCCCTCTCTCGCTCTCATCCCCCCCTCTCTCCCTCCCTCATTGCTCTCTCTCTCTCTCCCTCTCCCTTCCTCATCCCTCTCTCTCCCCTTCCCATATCCCTTTCTCTCTCTCTCCCCGATCCCTCTCTCTCTCTCTCTGATATCCTGGTCCCAACTCCCTCTCTCCCATCCTTATCCCTCTCCCTCTCGCCCTCACTTATCCCTCTCTCTCTCTCTCTCGCTCTCTCTCCCTGATCCCTCTCTCTCTCTCCCGTCCTTATCCCTCTCTCTCTCTCTCTCTCTCTCTCCCTCCGTCATCCCCCTCTCTCTCTCCTTCCCTTTTCCCTTTCTGTCTCCCTCCCTCATCCCTTTCTCTCTTTCCCTCCCTCACCCCCCTCTCTCCTTTCCTTTTCCCTCTCTTTCTCCCTCCCTCATCCCTCTCTCTCTCTGGTGCCAGCAGCAAATGGACCAATAATGCTACAGTCGGTTCTGATATAGCAAAGCGCCCATCAGAACCCTATTATGGAATGAGGCTTTAACACTGGCAGGGGAAAGATCCAAATTCCCATGATTCCTGGTTCCTCCAGCAGGAATCACACAGACGCTCAGAAGAACATTCTCAAGAACAGACGATGATTGGACCCGCCCTCCTAAGAAATTGTGTTGGTGCGTCATGTGGTACTGTCGCGGTTCTGTTGGATCCGTCTTATTTTGATGATCTAATGACTCGTCCGGGGTTATTTTGTGAACCCCAGACGAGTCATCAGGTCGTCACAGGAGATAGAAGCGTGACCCAGCGCCTAGATCGCCAGCGTGATAAAGTATTGACACCCGTGAATGTCAATAACCTCCGTCTGAGTTTTCAGAACAAAAGTGCGTGATGAGGAGTTCCGTCGGATGGCGTCGACGTCACATTTCTGGCGAGCTGACCACAGAACACGACCTCACTCAAAGCTTCGTGTTTGTAAACGCCGCGATGATGTCACACTCAGAGTAAAGCTACGGACGCGGCTCTGATGTCCGTTATTCTCAGCGGTTTCTAAATAAAAGCCTCGTAGTAACAGAAATAAATATCCCGATCACATGACAGATGGCCACCTTCGTCACTCAGCGGTTCTGATTGATGTGTCGGCGCATGTAAACGCCATTTCTGACTGGATCACTGCTCATGTAAACAGTCCAACTGGACTATTCTTTGGGAATGATTTTATTCTGAAAGGGGAATCCATGAGCCGTGATCACTCCCACCTCCGAATGACTCACTAATGAATATACTTGAAGTTCTGGAGTACTCTAGTCAAAGTTTGGACCTGATCTCCAGGTATCTGAGGAACTTGGTTGCTGATGTTGCTGCTGAAGGTGGAACATCTAGATATAAAGTTGCTGACTGTGGTGGACCTTAACGTTAACATCAGACTTGGACTTTGGGTTCATTCTGGTTGATTTGTCTTAAATTTAGGATGAAGATCCAAAAGCAGTGAAAGTCTGAGAAGCACAACAGTGAGAGGAAACCCACCTGTGTGTCGGATCTTATTGTCCACTATGTCACACAGCAGGAAACTAAAGCAATCTAGTCCTGAGGAATACTGGGTCTACAGATTTCTTTCTTTCTTTATATATGTTTAATTATTATTATTATGAATGAATGAATGAATTTTTTAATTTAATTTAATTAATGTTTTTCTTTTATTATTAAATAATTGAATGAATTTAATGAATTTAATGAATTGAATTCAATTGAATAAATTGAATAAATTGAATAAATTGAATAAATTGAATTATTTGAAACGGACAGAGCTGGATTAAAAGACTTGAGAAGACCGGGCTGGTTTTTGAACCCGCAGCGCTCCCTTTGTGACATACCGATCTTCGTCCAGAAAGTGGCGATCAGCTTCCGCCATGAAGCCACCGAACATCCTCAGGTCGTCTGGAGGGAGGTCCTGAAACACAAACCCACAAAGTTCTGGAGCTGCTCACTTGAAACAGGGTTGTTCTAGGAACAGAGTTTGAAGCCACACCGGTTCTTTTATGTCGATGTGAGATCTCATCTCTTGTTTTGGGATGGCGCTCAGAGGACGTGAGAGTCAGACGGCTAAGCTAGCTAACGAAACGTAGCGCTATGACCGCTGCTCTCTGAGTGAGGAGACCCCCTCCACCAGGTTACGGGGAACCAACGCTGCACTTGTGGAGGAAGAGGCCGGATGGAAAAGTTTCAAAGTCAAGGTTGGATAATCCGAGATCGCCACAAAAGCGCCGAACAAGTTTGCAAGGAATGGAGATCTGTCAAAAGTTCAATCAGAAAGACTCTCCTCCTGCACACTCGGCCCACCGCGACTGCTCTGTCAACTCCACTATCCTTACCTTTCACACATGCTCACTCTCATTTACCCATCTCCACCTAGTCCTCACAGATCCATCAGCCTCATCATTCATCAGCCTCAGCGGAGTCATCAACCACCACCACCACCATCAAGACTCCAAAGGGGGATGTACTGATTGAGAGACGCCAACACTTTTACACTTTTACTCACTTTCACTTATAATCACATCACACTTCATCTGCTGGAATGAACATTCATGTCTTCTTCAATCAGCAGAGTCATCAGCCGCCACCACCACCACTACCAGTAATACGATTCTAAAGGGTGTAAACTCCTGTTGACCCTTCGATCTCAATCTCCCCCAAGAGTCTGAGCGCCAAAAACTTTCTAATCCACTAATTACCACAAATGAGGAGGGTCTCGGCAGGAAGTGCAACCTATGCCAGATCTATATGTGGAACAGGAAACCGGATCGGTTTGGGTTACCGGTACAGTTAGCCAGCAGGGTAACCGAACTATGGATGGAAACAGGTGATCCGCTACGGTGACCCCAGAAAAGAAGAAGAGGAAGAGGAAGAAGAATGTCGGTAGTAATAAAATCATCCATCTATTCTTGAATCTCCGTCTTCTATGTTAGAGATCACAACCGGACCGGTCCTCAGTGCAGGAAAGGTTCTGTTCATTTCAGTTTATTTCTTTCCTTCAGGTAATTAGGAAAAGGTTCCTTCAGAGACGTCTGTCCGAGGCTTACATTAAAAGAATCCAGCAGTGGGAAGGCCGGCCCGCCGCCACACCTACCAGGTCCGAGGTCTGCGGCGTTTATCTGGCGGTCCGGATGTTTATGTTTCTGGACCGGGCGGATCTCTGCTGCAGATTACAGACGAACTGTCTGTTCCTGCATTCCTTTAAGATGCGTGTATGATGTATGCATACGTGTGGGCGCTATCTTTGCCATCATCCACATCGGACAGCGCCCAGGCACTGTCTCCGGCGCTCTGGCACCTCACAGGAAACGCTGAGGACTCTGGCTATTTCCTGTGCGACCCAGAGCCAAACGTCCATTAATGGTTAACGGTCGCCACTTAGCCGCTAATGCCACCTGGACCATGAATGCAGCGGGTTAGGGGGAGGGGGAGGGGGAGGGTTTTCTCGAGGACACACTTTGTGTTTTAGGAAAAAATAGTAACGTTTAATTAGATTGGCTCAAACGTTTTTGTTTTCAGAAAACGGTTCAACCTTTTTTCGGTTGTATTAAGTTACAGAATTCTGTTGAGTAAGCAGAATATGCCGAAAAGAATCCCAATCATGGAGTCGGACTTTCTGAACAGCAACATTTAACGCCTCCTCCTCCGTGGCCCCCTACGACCTTTGGTGTCCCCCAGGGCTCCATCATAGGGGCCCCTTACGCTTTAGCATAAACATGCTAATACTGGGTCGTATTAAAATACGGGTTCTGAGCAGGACGTTCAAAGGTTTTAAGGAATCCATCTTAATAGTAGACGATATTTAATTTAGGATGAAAGTCGGTGGGGATACTTGAAATTCTAGAAGTATATGGACCCAATTTCATAATTTAGTATTTCTTTGTTTTTAATTTAAATACATTTAAAAAAAAATGTAGTCTTCCATAACATTAAAAAAATAAAAGAATTGTAAATATTTACTCTGTGAATAAGTAAATCGGCAAAGTTAGTAGAGTAAAATTTGAAAAAGTCTTAAAAAAAAGAGCGAAATTAAAGAAAATTATTGTAGTAACTAATTTCTTTTTTTGTTTTAATGTAATTTTCCTTTTTGACTTTTCGTTCTCTGTATCCTTAAAGCGACATTGAGTACTTTTGAAGAATATTCTACATCCCCCCGGTATATTATTATAAAATAAAGAAAGAATGAAACCAAAAAATAATATCATACAAGTTAAAAAACTATAAAAGTACACGGTAGTAGAAGCATAAAAGAAAAAGTATCGAATCAGACAGAAGTTGTATGAAAGAAAAAGGTACAAAAATAAAAAGTAAAGGTCTAAAATTAGAAATGAGTTGTATGAAATGACAAAAAGAGTCAAATAATTTGTGTTGTTGCTGCATCTGGTGTGAGAACCAGGATGTAACGTGAGGCTGACATCTGATTGGTCCACTCTGAGAGACGGATCCACAACTTTAACCCCTTAATGTTTGGTTGAGAAACATTCAGCATTTGGAGTCACTACTTATTTTAGAGAAATGTGACTGAACCTGTTTATAATACGACCCAGTGGCAGAATGTATTAGTTAAGGAGTAAGGGGCCGATGATGGAGCTCTGGGGGACACCACAGGTCAAAGGGGTCACCGTGGAAAAGTCATAAGTCACGGCTACTGAGAAAGTCCTTCCGGGTTTTCTTTCTGCTCTTACCCTGTAAAAACATTTTTGACCAAATCAGGCGGTGTCGCCGTCTCACCTGGCTCAGCGGTTCTCCTATGGGGGAGGAGCGGGAGCGGTGGTGTTGAGGAGTTGCCAGTTTCTCCTCAGATCGCTCCAGGAGATCCCCGGCAGAAGCAGATTTCCCGGGGTGCTGGGCGGACCGGGCCCTCTGCAGGGCCCCGTTCAGCTTTCTGGACAGTCCGGGAGACGTCTGAGGCCCGGCGGTCGGATGATGGTGCCCCGGTTCAGGGTCTCTGCTGGAGGGCCGGGTCTGTCTGCTGGGCCCTGACTCGGGGGTCGGATGCTGGAGGGTCCCGGCTCGGAATTCAGGAGGGGAGCCAGAGGGGACGCTGGGAAGTGGGACATAACAACTCTCATATAATTATTGAACTTAACATTGATGGCTGAAAAAAAACGCATTATTGCGATTCATTACTGGCTGGAGCAAATTTTAAGGTGAAGTTTTCAAGACAGTTTACGTAAAATAAAATAGGTTGAATCTTCATCACGGAGGGAATGTAGTTCCCCCCCGTGATGGAGGTCATCTTTCACGACTGTGCGCTTCTCTTTTCGGCTGTTTGTCTGTTTGTCTGTTTGTCTGTTTGTCTGTTTATTTGTGAGCAGGATAACAGAAAAAACTACAAGTCAGATTTGCATGAAATGTGACCCACAGGTAGGTTCTGGTATATCCTGCAGGAATCTGCAGGAAGTTTTCCTAAACTCAGGATAGTGTTGGGCCCTGACGGAAAAAAAAACGTCTGTATTTCTTCCTTGTTGGTGTCCCGTACAGATATTCTTTTATCCCCTGACCTTTCCCCTCGTGATAGACCTTTCCCCTCTTGATCGACCTTTCCCCTCTTGATTGACCTTTCCCCTCGTGATTGACCTTTCCCCTCGTGATTGACCTTTCCCCTCGTGGTTGACCTTTCCCCTCTTGATTGACCTTTCCCCTCTTGATTAAACTTTTCCTTTGAGTTATAACATCCTGGTATTTCTGTCGGTAGTGAGTTTAATTGTTGTTATAAAGTCACACTTACAGTTGCTATGTTCTTATTTTCAAACACGTATTTTGAAGTTAGTGAAGTACTATGGCAGTAAGATAGCGTTTTGCTCGTTGCTCGCTGAAGTGCCGGTTAGCGTGGCATCGCCTCGTCTCGGCCGGTTACCTTGGAGAAGACATCCTGCGTGGGTGGACAAGGCTGGACCGGAGGTTGTGTAGGTCGGCTCCGGGCGGCAGGCTGGACCAGTGGCTCCTCTCTCCGGTGGAAGAGCTTCGATGTGTGCCAGAATCCTGGAAAGAGAGCTGGCTGGAGGTGGAGGAGAGGCTGATGGTGTCTGAGTGACAGTAGGACACTAGAGGAGGGACATAAAAGTAGGACACCATTAGTCCGATCTGTCGCCCGTCACTCAACCGTTCTCTTTCTCCGCACCTACCAGCATAGTTACCGTTTTCAGACTGCAGATAAGCACTGCGGGGTCTCGACCCCCGCCTCTGGCCTCCCTCATCTCGTTTCGCCGCCCTCTTCCTCTCGACATACTCAGCCAGAGCGTCCTGCTGCATCTGCCGTAGGTCCGGCCGCGCCGCGGCGTTCTGCGCCGCCCTGTCCTTGATGCCGCTCGCCGCCAGCTCAAACATCTTCCGTCTGTCCGCCACGCTGGTCTCTGAAATCAGGGTAGAAGCCCCCCGTGGTTACCCACAAACACTCACCGGGCGCTTAACAACGGTGTTTGTTGGATACAGAACTATAACTCAAGCTTTAAATAACTCCATGTTGTCTAGATTTGAATCAAACACTTGGTTTATGTCACAGATGAAGGTATAAGTATGTGCTTATAGCTCCCTCTTGTGGACACAGGTGGTATCATGCAGCCAAAATCCCTCTCTGGGTTCAAAATCCCCTTTTTCTTGGTCCAGTTGGAGAGTCCTCCTGGTCCTGTCCCACAGAAACTGTGTACAATAACATGAACTTTGTGGTATTTTAAACAGATTTGATGTATTTGTTTGACTTTTCATGAAGTTCTGGGAGTAGCTGACGTTAAAAGCGAACTCAGAACTTTTTTTCGGTACCTCCTCCGCGTCTGAAGAGCGCGGTGGTCTCGGGATCTGTCACCCCGACCTCATTCAGATTTTCCGGCTCCGAGTACGAACGCTTCTTCTGGTCCGCAGCCAGACGCTTGCGACCGCAGATCCGAGCAGGAGGTCCAACCGGTGGGACGCCGGGGAGCGCCGGTGGGCTCGGGCCTCGGGTTCCCGGGCCGACCACATGCCGTTCCTTCGGGGTGTGAGGGGAGGTGCCGGTTAGCGGAGGCTGAGGCGTGATGACGACGCCCTGTGGTTTGGGCATGGTTTTCGGGCCTCTCTTCTCCTGGGTTTGTTGCTTGGCAAGGACGGACGCAGTCTGTTGGCTGCTGAAGGAGAAGACAGAAGGAGGAGCAGAGGGAGGTGGAGAGCTGATGGAGGAGCTGATGGAGGAGCTGATGGAGGAGCTGAGGTCGCTCCTTTTGAAGGAAGTGGGCTGCAGGACCTTGGATTGAACATCCTGCAAAGAGTCCCTGGAAAGAAAAGAGAGAAAAGTTCCCAACTTCAGGATGGCTCGGTACCGGGCCGGGTACCATTACGCTTCTGAACCGATACCAGTACCGGTGAGAGTTTGTGAAAATCAGTAGAAGTATCCAATAGTACATTATGTCTTTACTTCACTCTCTGTGTAGTAGAAACGCTTTTAACAAATTTACAGGATATGTCACAACTCTGGTGTTTCTTCCAAAGGGCCCGGCTTTCCAAAGATCCAGAAACCAAAACTATGTCCCATTTATAGCGCGGAATTCACGGGGTATGAGAATCGGACCCAAAGAGTCTTCACTAGAGTTTCAGCACACAACAGAGGTTGGCTTTGTATCAGAGATGAGTGTTAGTCTTCAAAGACGGTTAAAAGAAAAAGAGTTTAGTTGTTTTCCAGAACGTCTTCAGCTAGCTCGCCCACTTTTTTGTTATTCTGTCCATCCCGACCTGATGGACAGATTCTGACTTGTTGGAAGACGGGCCTGATAGGAAATCATAACCTAATGGATGGTTCTGCGTGGTTTCTGGAGGACTCAGGCCTGATCCATGACTGACTCTGATAGTGGACTCTGATTGGATGGCACAGTCTCACCCATTGGCCGAAATGTTGTAAGACTCATCTGGCGGGACTATGACTTGTTTTGGAAGGATTCTGCCCCTTTGAGAGTCTGATCTGGGTTTGGACTCTGGCCTTTTGAAGACTATGACCCTGTGGAAAACTGTCACATGTTGTAAGAACCTGACCTATTGGAGGGACTATGACTCTTGGTGGAAGGACTCTGACCCGTTGAGGGACTCTGACCTGTTGAAGGACTCTGACCTGTTGAGGGACTCTGACCTGTTGAAGGACTCTGACCTGTTGAGGGACTCTGATCTGGGTTTGGACTCTGGCCTTTTGAAGACTATGACCCTGTGGAAAACTGTCACATGTTGAAGGACTCTGACCTGTTGAAGGACTCTGACCTGTTGAGGGACTCTGACCTGTTGAGGGACTCTGACCTGTTGAAGGACTCTGACCTGTTGAGGGACTCTGAACTGTTGAAGGACTCTGACCTGTTGAGGGACTCTGACCTGTTGAGGGACTCTGACCTGTTGAAGGACTCTGACCTGTTGAGGGACTCTGACCTGTTGAGGGACTTTGACCTGTTGAAGGACTCTGACCTGTTGAAGGACTCTGACCTGTTGAAGGACTCTGACCTGTTGAGGGACTCTGACCTGTTGAAGGACTCTGACCTGTTGAGGGACTCTGACCTGTTGAGGGACTCTGACCTGTTGAGGGACTCTGACCTGTTGAGGGACTCTGACCTGTTGAGGGACTCTGAACTGTTGAAGGACTCTGACCTGTTGAGGGACTCTGACCTGTTGAGGGACTCTGAACTGTTGAGGGACTCTGACCTGTTGAGGGACTCTGACCTGTTGAAGGACACATCCTGCATGGAGCCCAGCATCATTTGAGCGTCCTGTCTCGCGGGGACGTCCTCGCCGCCGTCCATCTCCCTGTAGCCTTTTAGGTGGAGGCTGCTGCGACTCCTCTGCAGAGCTGAACTGGGATCTGCTGGGTTCCTGAGCACCGCAGAGAAAACGACCAGACTTTTTTAAAATACGGGTCCAGAGGACTCTAGAAGGTCGGGTTGTCACGGAGACGAACGTCAGTTAGTGCTAATAAAGCGCGCCGTGACAAAGGTGTGCCTCTCCTCTACCTGTACTTGATGTGCTCACTGTTGCCTCCTCGGTAGCTCATTGTCCGGTGGACTTTGTACCCGCTTCTCTCCAGCATGTTCCTGAGGTCGTCTGCGCCGCAGGGAGGGCCGCGAGCTCTCTCGCTCATCTGATACACAATCACAAACCGCGAAACTGAGAATCTGTATCGGGGGCAAAGGAAGAACTCTACAACGAGACCATCCGGAGATCCGGCGGTGAAGTTCTGGGTTACCCTCAGGTAGTTGAATGTGCCGTGGGCGCTGACTGTGCTGTAACTGCGTTGCTTCCCGGCGCGCTCCTGCCGTTCAAAGCGATTGACCTTCTCCAGGACGGACAGGCTGTGGGAGGGGCCGTCCCCTAAGTTGCTGTCGCCTTGGCTACTGGCAGAGAAGATGCTGTCGGGACTGGCGCACCTTTGGACCTCAGCGAGGGCGTTCTCCAGACGGGTCAGCGGGTGTTCTCCATCTTTGTCCTGCTGGTCCCAGTTTGTGTACTGAGAAGATGGATCGGAGGGTTGCGCCCCAGGCGGAGCAGGTAGTTGGGTAGCTGGCGCCGGTGCCTGGGTGAACCTGGAGGAATCCGCCGACTCTGGATGGATGCCGGTCGGGTTCATTGATCTGACAGAGGATAGAATGTCGGTGAATATTAATCTCCAGACAACATTTGATCGAGTCTAAGCGTTTTCTGGCCAGAGCACAGGGTCCATCGCTGAGATCCCGGGACCCCCTCTGCTCCCGCCGGACCATAGAGGCTCAACGGACATAAAGATAAACTGGAATCGGATCCTGTTACATCTATATGTTCAATCTAAATATAACATATATATTAAAACTAAACCTAAATGTAACATTTAAATGTTGAATCTAAATCTAACATTTAAATGTTGAATCTAAATCTAATTGTTGGACCTAAATATTTAGATAATATGCCCATTTACACTGACGTTATTGGAAGTGCCAAAACCAAAGTGTGAAAAACACTTCTATCTGCGGTAAACTCCGCCCCTTTTACAGGTCACTTGTAAATGGGGGAACCAGGTCCTCAAAGGTTCTTGATTTTAACCCAGGAGCTTTTGGTTCCTCTTAAGTGTCTGTTTCTGGGGGTCAGGGCTTTTACAAGTCAGGAAGTAGATCAGAAACCACATTAGTGCAACAGAGGTGAAAAGGAGATTTTACATTCAGATTTAGATTGAGATTTAGATTCAGATTTAGATTTAGATTCAGATTCAGATTTAGATTCAGATTTAGATTTAGATTTAGATTCAGATTCAGATTCAGATTTAGATTTAGATTTAGATTCAGATTCAGTTTGAGTTTCAGATTTAGATTTTGATTCAGATTTAGATTCAGATTTACATTTAGATTCACATTCAGATTTAAATTCAGATTCAGATTTAGATTTAGATTTAGATTTAGATTCAGATTCAGTTTCAGTTTTAGTTTCAGTTTTAGTTTCAGATTTTGATTTTGATTCAGATTCAGATTTAGATTCAGATTAAGATTCAGATTTAAATTCAGATTCAGATTTAGATTTAGATTTAGATTCAGATTTAAATTCAGATTCAGATTTAGATTTAAATTCAGATTCAGTTTCAGATTTAGATTCAGATTCCGATTTAGATTCAGATTCAGATTCAGATTTAGATTTAGATTTAGATTCAGATTTAAATTCAGATTCAGATTT
>JBBDHG010000259.1:1192500-1215000 GCA_037951165.1 Lophius americanus | reverse complement strand
ACGCCCGGATAAAGACGTTTGCTTGTATAACCTGGCGGAGCACAGCTGGTTGCAGGAGGAGTAGGTGGGGTGGGGTCCGCTTTGATGGTGGTGGTGCGGCGCTCCAGAGTGATGCTGGGACGATAGGGGTGGGTCCAGGCTCTCCATGCTGCCCCTGGAGCTGTACTGGTCCGGACTCCTCCTCAGGTGGGTGCAAGAGTCGAACCCTCCCGACAGGTCGGTGGTGGAGGAACTGAAATAAAAACAGGTTACGTTGAACGTAGATCGGATTTGTGTTCGTAAAGTGTGAGGGGCTTATATTTATTTAATATTATAACATGAAAAGGTGGAATTTAGTTTTTTTGGCTCGCCCCTGCAGATCTTTCACGTTAACGCCCCTCGCTCAAACTTTATTTCATGGATCATTCTCAATATTTAGACCTTCACAGACCTCATTGCGAGGAAGAACTGGATTGATTTGGGGAAAGCTCAGCTGTATATTTCTGGTACTATAGGGAAATGTATCTCCAAAAGTCTTTCACCCATAATTCCTCAGCCGTTGGCCCATTTATGTCCAAATTTGGTGCCTATGAATCGACTGGAGGACATTTATCTTCTATTGATGGTATTTCACTCCAGTAGTTCCTTATTTTACTCCCTAGGGGGAGTTTTTTTTAACGAAAATCACAGTTTTTCTGACATAACTTCCTAACCGCCCTCCAATTCAGTCCAAACTTAGTGCAAAAAAGTTTTATATATATATATATATATATATATATATATATATGTGTGTGTATATATATCTAATAGTTCATAAGTTAATCACTATGTTTAGACAAAAAAACACTGATTTTCGGAAAAAACTTTGCTTTTAATTTGAAGAGTTTAATCAGGAGGATTGCCCCAACAATGCAGAGGAATGGGGGCTTCTGGGCCCCCCCCCCTCTGTGTTTGCATGTGAAAAGCGTTTTATTTGTTGCGTCTACTGTTTCTGTGCTCAATCTGCTGTCACCTCATTCTAAGTGACTGGAATGTGTTTCTACGTCATAGTCTGACCCACCAAGCCGTCCAACTGGACACAATGCAATTACTGCAGTAGAAAAGAGTGTGTGTGTGTGTGTGTGTGTGTGTGTGTGGTGGGGCTGTTGCCATGGGAGACCCAGATGTGAGGGGGAAGGGCATCAAGAATGCCCCTCAATGCCGGCATGGACGTCACTGGCCCATGAAGGCGACACACACCGTCAGAACCATTATTCTACCTTCACAGGGGCAGTGATGTAACTTCCTGTGATGACATAAACCCGTTGACCTGCAGCTCTGCCCCCCAACGGAACACCCACTATCTCACCCCTGACACGCCCAATGGGAAACCATCGTGTGATTTATAAATGTAAAGTCATCATAAATATACTATAGTATAATTAGGTCTATCAGCCTGAGGGTTCTGATGGGTCTGATGATTGAAATCCTAGTAAAAGTAAATAAATGCAGAATTAATAAAAAAACAACAACAACCTAGTAACATCAAATATTCACGACCCCCTATTAAGGAAAGAATTCCAGTCAGAAGTTTTTTGTCCCTGTTTACTGAAATCACCATCTATATAAATGTGATTTAAAAAAACAACCCAGTTTCAAAAAGTTAATGCTGGTTCTGACGGAAAGGTGTCAAAACACAAAGTGAGATCACAGAGCTGTGGTGTGGAGCTGTGGGTGGGTGGTTATAATGTTATGGCTGATCCATGTATGCCTGTAATGGGGCCCAAAAGACGGAATATTTGAGTTCAGTCTTTAGTAAACATGTTAATAAATCACCTAGTAATGAATTAAATCCAAGGTGGTGTGTCAGGATGAAAACTCTCCAGACAGACAGAAGGTCAAAGGTCACAGGGAGCTGCTCCACGTATTGATCTCTCTTGAAATACGTTTCTGTCCCGGTGACACGAATCAGTTGAAGAGTTTGACAAACCGTCAGCGAGTTGAAATACAACCGAATCATCTGCATAACAGAACCTGTTTTCGCTGAGACTCTGGCGTCTTCTGCGTTTGAGTGGCATCAGTAGGTCAGACACCAACTGTCCATCAACTTCACTTAACGACACATATTTACAGCAATGACACCGTTTCACGGTACAACTTTACAGCAACTACAGCACTTTACGGCATGACTTTACAGCAACTACAGCACTTTACGGCATGACTTAACAGCAACTACAGCACTTTACGGCATGACTGTACAGCAACTACAGCACTTTACGGCATGACTTTACAACAACTAAAGCACTTTACGGCATGACTTTACAGCAACTACAGCCCATTACGCTAAAACTTTACAACATAGCATGACTTTATGACAAGCACTACAGCTATAACTCCATTTCACTTTATGACACCGGTTTATGCCAACAAAACTGCTTTTTTAAAAACACTTTACAGCAACAACACCACTTTACGGCACAACATTACAGCAAAACCCTTACTTTACATCAACAACACCACTTTCAGGCACAACTTTACAGCAACAACAGTACTTTACGGCGCGACTTTACAGCAACAACCCCACTTTACGACATAACTTTACAGCAAAGACATTACAATAATACTGCTTTTTAACAACACTTTACAGCAATGACACCAGTTTACAAAACCACTTTAGAGCAACAACTCTTTCCGTCATTCATGCATTCAATCAAACATTCATATGATGATAGAGGCTGACATGAAAGACGCCACCTGCTTATTCACTCCATCATTCACACACCAATTGAACAGCCATTAGGACCAAGACACTGAAGCCTTTGGGTTCACTATCTTGGTCAAGGACACTTTGGCAAGTGGACCACTTTACCACGCCTCTTTCTATCCACAACAAAACTTTACAGCAACAACAGCACTTTAGGGCAACACTTTACAGCAACAACCCTGCTTTGCAACACCGCTTTACAGCAGTGACTCCACTTTACAACACCGCTCTACAGCAGTGACACCACTTTACAACACCGCTTTACAGCAGTGACACCACTTTACAACACCGCTTTACAGCAGTGACTCCACTTTACAACACCGCTTTACAGCAGTGACTCCACTTTACAACACCGCTTTTCAGCAGTGACACCACTTTACAACACCGCTTTACAGCAGTGACTCCACTTTACAACACCGCTTTTCAGTAGTGACACCACTTTACAACACCACTTTACAGCAGTAACACCACTTTACAACACCGCTTTACAGCAGTGACACCACTTTACTACACCGCTTTACAGCAGTGACACCACTTTTTGGCAAGAACACCGCTTTGCAACACTACTGTAAAGCGTCAACACCACCAACAGCTACAAAACCACTTTACCACACAACGTTTTGGCAACAACGCCACTTTACGACAGATCATCACAGAAAATGACACCAATCAGGCAATGATTGCTCCCTCGAATAACTGCACAACTTTACGGCAAAGATTTCACTTTAGAGCAAAAGCACCATTTTATGAAAATATACAATACATTGTTGAAAGTAAAGTGTTTGTTCTTACTAGTTACTTGTGTCGGCTATAGCAGAGTACTCAGGTGTAAGTACACGTACTTCTACCTGGTGTGACAATAAGTGGCACAGGTAACGTGTTTACGGATTAAAGCTTAACATCTCTACAGCGTGTAGCTTTCATATTCTAAGTAAAAAGTCGGAAACGAGTACATTTAATAGTTGGAATGCAAATATTAACCTCCGAACTTTCCTGCCAGCATTTCTACATAATAATATTCGTGTCAGAAGGTTTATCCGACATAAAACTGATTCCAAATCAATATGTGGAACACAAAAGTGATTTTGAAACACAGATCGGTCGGGGCCCGGGTTAACAACGACCACCGCTGGGATTGTTAACACGCCGGTTTCCGGTGGAAGCTATGCGACCATCGGCCGAAGAAAAAGAAAATTGAGGGTGGGGGGGGGGGATGGGCCAGGAAACGGAGATAGATGCGGAAGCCAGCAGGGTAGGGGTGAGAGTAGGAACTTTAAATGTTTGCCCATTATGATGGAGAGAAGGAAGGTGTATCTATATTGTGTGTCCAAGAGACCGTATGGAAAGGCAGCAAGGTAAGAAGCATCGGAGGAGGATACAAACGTATTTATCATGGTGTAGTTCAGAAGAGTAATGGGGTATGGGTGATTCTAAAGGTTCAGGCGGAGTGATGAGGAGGAGTATGAAGGTTAAAAAGTGGAGGTGAGATTATGAAAGTCGTGACCTCCGATGTCCCACAAGTGGAAGAGAAAGAGAATTTCTGGAGGGAGTTGGATGAAGTGATGGAGAGTATTCCCAGGCGTGCGAGAGCAGTGGTAGGAGTTGACTTCATGTCGGCGAAGGGAACAGAGGAGATGAGGAGGTGAAGGGCAGGAAATGAGCAAAGTCAGAGCAGATTATCCAATGGTGGAAGCAGAGGAAGGAAGGCTGCCGTGTGAACTTCAGGGAGGAGTTGATATGGGCTCTGGGTGGAGGAAGTGACTTCCAGACGACTGAGTAAATACGGCAAAAGTGAGAGACAGGCTCTCTGTTTGTCATCAGACAGAGGAAGGACAGAGGAAAGACGATAAGGAGACTTGTTGGTGGGATGAGGAGGTTCAGGACAGTGTATGCAGGAAGAAGAGGGATTTCACAAAGGATGAAGACAGAAGGCTGGACAACAAGGAGATGCAGAGGGAGGTAGCAAAGGCTAAACAAGAGGCCTGTGATGAGTTGTGTGAAGGACCCACTTCAGGGCGGGGTTGGACCTGATGACCAGGAAGGGGATTGGAGTTAGAAAGGATGTGCAGGAGTACGTTGGAGAAACGATGAATGAAGGAAATGAGAGGGCGAGAGGAAGGTGAATCAAGAAGTTCCGCGGTCAGTAAGGATGAAGTGAGAGCAGCGTTGAATAGGATGAAGAATGGAAAGGTGGTTGGTCCCGATGACACACCAGGGGAGGTATGGAGGTGTCTAGGAGAAAGGGGGTGGAGTCTTTTACTAGATGGTTCGCCACGATCGTGGAGAGTGAGAGGATTCCTGAGGAAGGGAAGGAAAGTCTACTGGTGCTGATTTTCCAGAACAAGGGTCAGGCAGGAGTTTCTAATGGACTATGATGTTGGTGGAGGACATGGAGGAACGGTGAGGATGAAGGAGTAGAGGTGGAGAAGCTGCAGGAGCTTAAGGACTTGGGGTCAACTGTTCAGACACTGGAGAAGAGGTGAAGAAGCGAGTGGAGGCAAGATAGAGTGGGAGCAGAAGAGTGTCAGGAGTTATCTGTGACAGAAGAGGAGCAGCAGGAGTGAAGGGAAAGGTTTCCAAGATGGAGGTGGGAGCAGCTCTAATCGGTGGTTCTGAGCAGAAGACGGGAGGCAGAGCTGAAGATGTTCAGATGTTCTCTGGGAGTGAGGAGGAAGGACAGGATTAGAAAGGAGACATCAGAGTGACAGCCCAGAGAGGACATGCAGTTGGTTGGTGTGATAGAAGGAGACCGTTCACAGAACCAGCAGGAACCTAGAGTTTTCAGAAGGTGGTGATAAAAACTGATGTATAGTCATTATTTGTGGTCTTGTTGAGCAACAAGCGCCAAGAAGGCTCTGAACTCTTTGAAGACACCCTTCAGTCCTACATCAACAAACTAAAGGAAGGGTGCGACCAACTGAATGTTTACGCGGATTCATTCCAAATCATAAAGATCGGGTTAGAGCTAGCTTTGGGGATTACTTGGATATTCTTTAAACACTAACCTGGGTTGGTAGCTGTGGTGCCACTCACTGTTCATCAGGTCCGCCGCTCCCGGGCCCACTTCCAGCCGACCCTCACCCAGCTTCGTGGAATGCCAGGAGTGAGGACGAGACTTCTGGTCGCTGCGTCTGTCGGGTTAAGACACAAAGAAAAGAGTTTACGGGCCGAGTTTAAGTTCACTTCCATTGGTTTTCCCCTTATTGTTGTTCTGTGGAATTGAGAGTGACGGAGCTGCAGAGGAGAGGGAGCGTTGGGGGGGGGGGGGGGCGGTGGGGGGGGGGCGGCCTCCCAGGAGCAGGGTCCGGTGATTTGATCTTACGATCCTTGATCTCAGTAGGTGGTTAGCGGCGGGAGACTTACAGAGACGTAAGGTGGGGTTTACACGGACAGCCTAACTCCGAAAAGATTCCGGAAAAAGACGCCTGATCGGAAAAAAAATGCTGCACGTATCTGCATCTGAGTTTTTTTTCACCGCCGCAGCGCCTTCAAAACAGTACCGGTCTGCATCGGAGAGTCATTTACCCATCGCAACTTTGAAAGACTTTAACATAGTTGGACGGTTAGATGGACGAAAAGTCCCTTCCTGTCCACGCACTCTTTGTCGTGTTCTTCCTCTGGGCGCTTGTTGGCGGTTGGCGCCCGGCTCATCGTAGCATTAACGCCACCTTATGAACTGGAATGTGGATCGTCTACTCATGTCTGAAAGCTGCTTCCGATGTTTCAGATGAGTCGATGCACGTAAACACTGGGTCGGAAAAGATCAAAGGTCGTGTAAACAGGCGACCGACATTGTAATTCGGAAAGGTTTAATTCGTATTTGGAGAAAAATATCTGTCGGAGCGGCTCAACGGTTCCTGAAAAAATGTTTCACCTAGTCGAGTCTCGCTGTGGCTCAAACGACGTGAGATTTAGATTTATCATAATAATCGTCCACAGGAAGAGGAAAAAAAATCTGGATAAAACTCCAAAATTGCTGAGTCATCATATCCTGCTTACACAGCATGACAGCATAGACCATTACGTCAAAAAAAAAGCTAATGATCACGTCCTGCAATAAACAATCTGTCTTGAGTCACTACCTGATTCATTTTTTCTTTTCTTTCTTTTCAAAGGTATGAAAGACATTTATTGTTTTTTTCAATTATTTGATTTTCTTTTTCTTATATGAAAAAAAACAATAGCACCAAAGAGGGCGGTGCTTATCAGAGCCAGCGGCACATTGTCTGCTGTCAATCATCACACTGCTTCATGGAGGCCATTTAGCAGCAAGAAATAATTTACAGTTGCAGTCCTCTCCACCTTTCCAGCCCTAAACCAGTAGTACTGGTGTCTCATCATCTCCAGGATGGATCATGTAATAATCCAGTAGTACTGGTGTCTCATCATCTCTAGGATGGATCATGTAATAATCCAGTAGTACTGGTGTCTCATCATCTCTAGGATGGATCATGTAATAATCCAGTAGTACTGGTGTCTCATCAAATCCAGGATGGATCATCTAGTAAACCAGTAGTACTGGTGTCTCATCATCTCTAGGATGGATCATGTAGTAAACCAGTAGTACTGGTGTCTCATCATCTCTAGGATGGATCATCTAGTAAACCAGTAGTACTGGTGTCTCATCAGTTCTAGGTTGGATCATGTAGTAAACCAGTAGTACTGGTGTCTCATCAGATCCAGGATGGATCATGTAATAAACCAGTAGTACTGGTGTCTCATCATCTCTAGGATGGATCATGTAATAATCCAGTAGTACTGGTGTCTCATCATCTCTAGGATGGATCATGTAATAATCCAGTAGTACTGGTGTCTCATCAAATCCAGGATGGATCATCTAGTAAACCAGTAGTACTGGTGTCTCATCATCTCTAGGATGGATCATGTAGTAAACCAGTAGTACTGGTGTCTCATCATCTCTAGGATGGATCATCTAGTAAACCAGTAGTACTGGTGTCTCATCATCTCTAGGATGGATCATGTAGTAATCCAGTAGTACTGGTGTCTCATTGTCTCTAGGATGGATCAGGTAGTAAGCCAGTAGTACTGGTGTCTCATCATCTCTAGGATCGATCATGTAGTAAACCAGTAGAACTGGTGTCTCATCAGTTCTAGGTTGGATCATGTAGTAAACCAGTAGTACTGGTGTCTCATCAGATTCAGGATGGATCATCTGGTGGGCGTGTCTGGTTAGCGACTGTCAGTCTGCAGATAGACCAAATCTAAAAATAAATTCACAGGTGAACCCAGTCTTCCTCTTCCTTTAATTAACATTGCTGCTTTTTAATCATGTTTTTAAAAAAAGACTTAAAACTTTCCTTTTTAGCAGAACCTATAACGTTAATTAACATTAATGCTTTTTGGTCAGGAGTTTATATAGTTATTATTTTGTTTTTTATTGATGCTTTTATCTGCTTTTACTTTGTAGCACTTTGAGATTTGATCCAAATGTAAAGTGCGTTATAAATTAAATGTATTATTACTATTATGATTATTATTATGATTCCAGCCTCTTTTTCACGCTTCTCTTTAAAGCTCGGATTCTTTAAACCATATCGCTTCTCTATATCCTGACAACCTTCTTCTCGTCTTCATCATCTACTCTACCTCTCATCCGCTGAATAAGGGTAAAAAAAGAAATCGTGTGCAATCCATCTCAATGTCCTACTCCGCTCCGTCAGCCCATTCTTTGATGGCGGTATCATTTTAGGGATGAGATAAAGTGTTTGGACCATTCCATCATAATTTGCCAGTGTTCCATCTACATGACGATAAGAGAGAGACGTTGGAGGCCGAGGTGGTCACGGTAATCTTCCCTCATCCTCCTCACTTTTGACATGTTCTGCGCTGCTGTTATTTACCCACACGGATAAACAGGAAGAGATGCTATCGGGGTGAGCAGGAGACAGGGACATCAAAGCCAGCCAGTGTCTGAACAACGGCACCCTGGGGGATTACAGGACGTGACTGGAATTCCTCCACGCACCATCATCTTGGTTGCACTTCAACAAATATTCCCCATCACCTTCTCTCAAATCTCCCAATCTGTCGGGGAGGTAAGGTTCGGTTTTAGTTTCAAATCCGTGTTTGTCGTTCGGGTTCAGAACAAACGACAGAACGCCGAGGAAGACTCCATAAGTGAAGTCAAACATCTGAGGTCAGGATGGTGTTTAGTTTAAAATAACCCAAATCCTCTCTATCCTGTGAGACTCACACATGTCAGTTTTGACTTATGACATCATCTCAGTGCCATGAGGTCAACCTCAGCTAGATCCCATGATCCTGAACCTGACCCCCCCCCCATGGTTTTGGATCGATCCGTTTATACAGTCTGCTAAGGTGACGAAAAAGTTTCAAGGTCATAGAGCCGACGTTGAGCTGGAAAGAAGAAAACCGTATTCTGCCATGTTGACTAATATTTCCTGTGGCGTATAAAGGGTCAGAGGTCAGGCTAAGGTGACCCGAGAGAGTTCATAGTGTTTATTCAAGGTCATTCATTCATCCATCCATCATGATTCTTTTTCCAGTAAGGTTACTTGGGTAAACCTGCTGAAATAACCAAACCAAACAATTATTCAACCAACCAACTGACCTACAACCAACTAATCAACCAACTGGTCAGTTGGTTGATACGACCAACCTGGATCCAACAAAAAAAAAAAACCAAAAAACCATCAACCTACAACCAATTAATCAACCAATCTACCGACCAACCTACAACATACTAATCAACCAACTGGATCCAACAAACAAACCAGCCAAAAAACCATCAACCTACAACCAATTAATCAACCGACCTACAACCAACCATCTAACCTACAACCAACCATCTTACCCACAACCATCCAACCGACCTACAACCAACCAACCTGGATCCAACCAACAAACAAACCAAACTATAACTCACAAACCACCCAAAAAACCAAACAACCTACAACCAACCATCTAACCCACAACCAACCAACCAACCTACAACCAACCATCTAACACACAACCAACCAACCAACCTACAACCAACCATCTAACATACAACCAACCAACCAACCTACAACCAACCAACCTGGATCCAACCAACAAACCAACCAAACTCTAACCAACTTATGAACCAACCGCTACCAACTAACCTTCAGCCAACCAACCAACCTTCAACCAACCAACAAAAAAACAACCAATAGACGAGCAGACACAAATGAGAACATAATTAGCCTGCGGTGCTGCCTGTCAGTACAGACAGTTGTTGCTATGGATACGATACACCGTCTCGTCTCCTCACATCGGTGTAAACTGCCAAGCTTTGAGAATCAAGCACCACGAGAGTATTTGCCCTTTTCATTTCATTTAATCTTTTCGTCCGGTACCGGAGTGGAAACAAATGTCGTGTTCGACTCATCAGGTGAATCTCAACATCCAAGTCTGACATGTCATTGTGTTCAAGTCATTATATTCATGTCAACAACGTCGTGACATAATTCAACTCAGCGCGTGACTTCAGTTTGACACACTGAGTTAGAGATCGCAGAAACAAGAGACATGGTTGGTCCAACATAAACCGACCATGTGACCTGATCTTACCTGGAGGTGAACCTGAGGACTTTGGAGATGAGGCCTGTGGCCAGGCCGTTGACGCTGGCCTCCGACGGCGACCGACACAGCGCCCCTTCTGAGCGCCCCAGCTCCGCTTTCTTCTGCTTCTTGCGGAGCTTCCTGCGGTAGAAGGCCTCCAGCAGCTCCATGACCTCCTTCCAAGTCACGCCGTCTTCTAAACGCCGCTGCTTTCTTCTCAGCCTCTCCTCGCCTGGTCAAAAACGTTCCCGTTTTCTTAGAAAGTGCCGCAAAGTTCCATTTCTGCAAGTGTTCTTCTTCGCCTTTGAGCTGTTCTGTCTCCTGGGATGGTCCTCACAAACCCGTTTGGTCTGATTTCAGCAGAAACCTGTTCCTTCAGACGCGCTCGTCACAAATCCGCTCAGCTGCATTCTCTCCCGCACGTAACTGCACCTCTTTTCCAGCTTTCTGTGATTCCATATATTCAAACTGGACCTCTCCTTTCTTGAACTTTCCACCGAGAACCTCTTCTCTACCTCTCTTGACTGAATTCCACTCTCTGCTGTGACTCCCTTGAAGAAGTTCTGAACCGAGCCGACACTACATTCAAAAGACTTGCCTCCGCCGGTCCCGTCTCTACCGCACTCGGTTCTCTTAGGTTCTGGTCTGAAGTTCTGGCTGCACGGACCTCCAGCCCCTGAGCTCATTAAGAAAATGCGATGCAATTAAGCATCATTAGGCCAGAATAAAAGCGTAAAGTAAACATCCTTCGCCCCGCTTGGTCCGTTGATTGGTGTGTGAATGAGAGACATTAAGAGTCTGAGGGGAGAGAGAGAGAGAGAGAGAGAGAGGAGGGAAGATAAGAGGAAGGTATGGTAGGAGAGAAGGGAGGGAGGGAGGAAGGAAGTAGGAAAATACTGAGGAATGAATATGAGGAGTGGTTGATAGAGAGATGGCGGACTGGAAGGAAATAGTGAAAGAGAAAGGAAGTGGACAAATGGATGAGAGAGAACTCCTCAGTCTGGCCTCTCCTCTCTGAGGGCGGTGACGTCACAGCGAAACGCAGAATGAGACGAGGAAGAACGAATGCCGAGGTGAGGGAGTCGGGAGAAAGTAGCAGGGCAGCGAGGAGGAGGAGGAGGAGGAGGAAGACGTGGGAGTACAGATAAACACGGACGGAGAGTTGTTAAAACAGTGGTTTATTGAACTCGGTGCGTCAGGAATGGGTTTTGAAGCTGTGGGGAAGCAGACATCCCGTGATGCAGCGTGTGCTGGGAAACGGAACAATGAACCAATTCTTACACACTGTTAGATCAGGAATAAAAAAAAAGTAGAGCAGACGAATCAACAAAGGTCAGGAATCACTATCTGCTGTTTAATATCTGACAAATCCATGTCTTCCTACTTTCTTAGGGGAAATAAAATCATTTCATATCCATTTTTTAGGTCAAGTTTCTGGTGATTCAATCTCAGTTTTTTTTTAAAGAGTGTTTAATGTGCAGCACTAGAGTGTGGTCACATGACTTTAGAGTGGAGGGCAGTTGCCATGAATCCCAGAATTCCGACTCCGCTTCCATAATTTCTTTAATATCAAAAACGTCAAACGCCATCAGAGTGGAGGTCGCTTTAACTCCACTGTCCGTGGTCCAGCTCCACCCATAAGTCACATGTGGGCTAAAGGTCGCGACCTGCAGACGTCTACCTGATGACAACCGTGCCAACATGGCAAATTTAACTTCCTTCAGAGTGAAAAACGTGAATGACTAAAGGATTATCAGTGCTGAGAGAGAAATGTTCTGGTTACTACTATTATCAACTACCGTATGGACTGTTATGACATCACAGGAAACAAAGGATGACCCCGACCAACTTCAGTTATTTCTCAGATTGACAGCTTGAGGAATAACTTTATTCCTCAATTTATGGATTGAGCCTCCCTCAATCCAAATAGTTAGATCTGATATGTGTATATATGTATGTAATATGTGTATATATGTATGTTATATGTGTGTATATGTATGTAATATGTGTATATATGTATGTAATATGTGTGTATATATATGTATGTAATATGTGTGTATATGTATGTAATATGTGTGTATATATGTATGTAATATGTGTATATATGTATGTATGTAATATGTGTATATATGTATGTAATATGTGTATATATGTATGTAATATGTGTGTATATGTATGTAATATGTGTATATATGTATGTAATATGTGTGTATATATGTATGTAATATGTGTATATATGTATGTAATATGTGTATATATGTATGTAATATGTATATATATATGCATGTAATATGTGTATATATGTATGTAATATGTGTGTATATGTAATATGTGTGTATATATATATGTATTTAATATGTGTATATATGTATGTAATATGTGTGTATATGTATGTAATATGTGTGTATATGTAATATGTGTGTATATATATGTATGTAATATGTGTGTATATTTATGTATGTAATATGTGTGTATATATATGTATGTAATATGTGTGTATATATATGTATGTAATATGTGTGTATATATATGTATGTAATATGTGTGTATATATATGTATGTAATATATGTGTATATATGTATGTAATATGTGTATATATGTATGTAATATGTGTGTATATATATGTATGTAATATGTGTATATATGTATGTAATATGTGTATATATGTATGTAATATGTGTATATATGTATGTAATATGTGTATATATGTATGTAATATGTGTATATATGTATGTAATATGTGTATATATGTATGTAATATGTGTGTATATATGTATGTAATATGTGTATATATGTATGTAATATGTGTATATATGTATGTAATATGTGTATATATGTATGTAATATGTGTATATATGTATGTAATATGTGTATATATGAATGTAATATGTGTGTATATGAATGTAATATGTGTGTCATCAGCCACCACCACCACAATGCGGACATTTTACCGGACATTTTACCGGACATTTTAACGGACATTTACCGGACATTTTACCGGACTAAATTATTGCACATGCTCTGTCATCATTAATCTTCTCTTCATTCTTTGTCTTCTCGTGTCAAAACATCAACTAGTGACTGAGTGATGATGGTGACGTCACTCAACATCAGTGCCAGGATGTTGATGGATGTTCTCCTCCGAGGGCTGGAAGGTCTGATCACAAGGACAAGGAGTTTCAAGCCAGCCAAATCCAGAAAGTTGGTCCTGAGGAGAGGAAGAATCTGACAAGCACCGCTTCTCTTTGGGAGGAGTCCAAATTCCATCAGCGCATGACACCCCTTTTCCTGTGTGTGTGTGTGTGTGTGTGTGTGTGTGTGTGTGTGTGTGTTTGTGTTTTTGCAGGGTGTGTCTCTATGAGACATTATCAGCTGCTGTGGGAAACTGTTCCTTCATCCCAGAATCTCTAAGATCTAAGTGGAAACCAACCAGAGAGAGAAGAGAGAGAGAGAGAGAGAGAGAGAGAGAGAGAGAGAGAGAGAGTAGCACTCAGATATTGTCCAACAGAACCACGAGGGAGACCCCCCTCTATGACGCTTTTGTTTGTTTACGCCGATCAGAACAACAGCAGGACAACAACAAGTCTTCAAATTGTGACGTTAAAACTCGAGCTGCCCTTAAGGGGGCAAACATTCTAAAAACGCCCCGGTCCGTCTGCCAGAACAAAGATGTCTGATTCAGCCCTGCCCGTCACCCAATCACCTGTGTCTCACCTTCAACCCCGGCCAATCGCCATGAGCCGCTGCCTTTAAATATGACTCTCTCCATCCATTTAGACGGTTCGCACGCCCTTAACCTCCCCTTCGCCGCCCAGTCCTCAGCGTCATTCATCAGCCTCAGCGGGGTCATAAGCCACCACCACCATTGAGACCCCTCCGGTCACAATCTCTGTTGGCCCAAAGACTTTCTACTAGACGCACCATAACACGTCATCTGCTGTCGTGAATATTTCACCTTTGCTTTACTTTCTGCCGGCTCGATGGATGGATTGTTTTTTTTTTCTTTTTGGTGGGTACCTCGGGAGATTGCTAGTTACGTCATCTAATTGATACGACAGAATGCCACTAAATGTTTCCTGACATTTTTGACCGTCTGCTCATTTAATTACACTTCATCATGTTGCTGCATCCTCTTTCATCTGCGACGACGTTAATGAGTCAAGAATGAGCGGCATTACTGTGTATCTCGGGGGGGGGAGCGGTCCCTGATGATCTCGAGGTTGGCCCCGCCCACATTCTCGGCATCCATATCCATACCTGGAGATATAAAGTAAAGTGCCGATGGGTCTGACAAAAACAGACTGTAAGGAAACACTGCGATGTGGCGAGGGCGTGTTAAATTGGCCTAATGTCGCGGAGCAGGGAGGAACTAGGAAATTAGAGGGGATTAAAGAAAACAACTCCGAGTCCCTCAGGAGATTATTATCATTAATCCAAGATGAGATCTTGTGTTGTGCTAGACATGTCGTGTTTTTGTGGAACTGACATTGCCATGGGAGAATGCAATAGAAACGGCCAGTGGGGGGAGAATCTTAGTTACACAGTAGATTTGGCAGCAGAGTAGCATCGTCCAACCGGGGTGGAGGGGCGGGGGGTTGGGTTTGTGTTGGGCTGGAAGGACTGCATGGAATGGGTCAGATCCTAAAGGCCGCGCAAGAACAAGAATGGATGAAGGATGAAGTACCTGAGAAGTAAGCGGTATTCTGCTGATAGCAGGATAGCTGCATGCTAGAGAGCCTTACAAGCTAATGGATCATTGCTGGCTAGTGGTCTAAGACCCTCCGTCTTTGCTAGCATGATTACCTGACGCTGGCTTAATGGCTTCTGGCGGCAGGTGCTGGTCGTTGCAGCATGCTGGCTAGATCAATGTGATGCTAGCTAGGTCTGGTTGCTTAGAGGGGTGGGTAACGGCAATGTTATGAGATTATTGCATTATGACAACCGTCTCAGAAAACATCTCGGTAGTAATGCTACACCTTATACCGCCACAATAATAATAACAACAACAATAATTGAGTCCTATTCATTGGGGTCTTTGAATTGCTATTGTTCTGACACCTCACTTTATCTCTTCAATGTTGGTCCAACTGGGTAGAGACCTCCGGGTAGAACCAGAACTCTTTGGAGGGACTATTACGGTTTCTCTGTAGTATCAGCTTCTAAATAGTTTTCAGTTTCTCTGAAGTTTTCAGTTTCTCTGTACTAAAAGTTTCTCTATAGTGTCATTTTCGGTGTAGTTTGAGCGTTTCTGTAATTTCATTTTCTCTATAATGCCAGTTATCCAGTACTTTTTGGTTCTTTTGTGTTGTCAGTTTCTCAGTAGTTTCTGTTTGTCAGTAGTTTCAGCGCCTCTGTAGTTTCTGTTTTGGGTTGAAAATGAACTTACTGGTTATAATTGGTATTGTACTCAAGTAGTTGATCATTCACTCACTATGACGAGCGTTTTTTTTAAGGAAATGAATTGTATAATGCAGGGATTGGGGACTTTTGGAAGAAAAGAAAGAAAGAAAAATGTAAAAGTTCTCAGCCAGGCTGCAAACAATGTATCACCGTCCAAAGAATCAATACAACCTGTGATTTACTCCCCTAGTTAACGCCCTCATGCTAGCACGTGTGTGTGTGTGTGTGTGTGTGTGTGTGTGTGTGTGTGTGTGTGTGAGTGTGTGTGTGTGTGTGTGTGTGTGTGTGAGTGTGAGTGTGAGTGTGTGTGTGTTTTTACGCAATTACACGATGATATCCTTTCAGAAGAATGTGATGATCCAACTGGAGAAACATCTGACGAGGTGTGCAGGAGGAAGAGCGATGAGAGGGGGATGAAGGGGAGAGGGAAAAAAAAGGAGAAGGGAGGAGAGGAGATGGATTTAAAAAAAATGGTTAGAAGGGAAGAGAAGAAAAGGAAAGAAGGAATCAGAGAGAGAGAGAGAGAGAGAGAGAGAGAGAGAGAGAGAGAGAGAGAGTTGTGTTTATAAATGAGTCTGTCTGTCCTCTCCAGATTAACACCCAGCCCCTCGAGACTCTGATGGCCCACTTCCTGTTTTGGGACCAATAAGAGACAACCGTTCCTCTCTATCTCCTCCTCCTCCTCCTCCTCCTCCTCCTCCTCTTCTCAGCGGTATTTGATAACCACCCTGAGCCCAAGGGGATTGTGGGAGAACAGTCCTTCTAGACGTTTGTCTGATGCAGTGAGAATGACAGTGGAGGACGTTTTAAGGACAGGTGATGCACCTGCAGACACGTCAGTGAAGGACGTCCCAGCAGGACACCTTCACAAACACCTCAGCACAATAAACATCATATTATGGTTTACGTCCTGCAGCCAGGAGTTTCTCCGTCAACGCAGAACTTTATCGTTCAAAGGGGTTTCAGGAGGGACTGTATCATGTTGAAGTAAACAGACGCGCTCTTACGATAACAAACACCACATCAACTAAAGACGACTTATGTAGTCGCACCAGCGCCGCCCGGAGGCTGTGATATGTATCACACACACACATGAACACACACACACACATGAACACACACACACATGAACACAAACACATACACATGAACACATACACACACACATGAACACATACACACACATGAACACACACACACATGAACACATACACACACATGAACACACACACACACATGAACACATACACACACATGAACACACACACACATGAACACATACACACATGAAAACACAAACACACATGAACACATACACACATGAAAACACAAACACACATGAACACATACACACACACATGAACACAAACACACACATGAACACATACACACACATGAACACACACACACATGAACACAAACACACATGAACACATACACACACACATGAACACATACACACACACATGAACACAAACACACACATGAACACATACACACACATGAACACACACACACATGAACACATACACACACATGAACACACACACACACATGAACACAAACACATGAACACGTACACACACACACACACACGCAAACACACACAAACACACACGCATACACACACAAACACACGTGCACACATGAACACAAACACATACACACATATACACAAACACACACGTATACGCATTTGTACACAAACAGACACACACACGTATACACACACATGCACACGTGAACACAAACACACACACACATATACACACACAAATAGACACACACACAAACACACGTGCACACATGAACACAAACACATACACACATATACACAAACACACACGTATACGCATTTGTACACAAACAGACACACACACGTATACACACACATGCACACGTGAACACAAACACACACACACATATACACACACAAATAGACACACACACAAACACACACCAACACATACAGACAAACACACACGCAAACACACACACACACACACACACACGCACGCACGCACACACACACACACACACACACACACACACACACACACACACACACACACACACACACACACGTAGGAGCCCTGACCTCCATATTAGGATAAACCGTCTGTGGCACAGCGTCAGTATTTATAGACTGTTTGTTTGAGTTCATTCTCAACGGCTGCCAGAGAGTCCCAGATAAAAACACAGAACTCAACCCGGACCTCCGGACCCACGTTGGTTCTGATAGTATTCATGACAGCAGGAACGCGCAGAGGTGACACAAGTACACGCATCCTGTGTACTTCTGTCACCTCTGTGTCACCTCTGCCTCAAGCAGCGTGAAAGTTAAAAGTTCAAAAGTAAAAATAATAATAATGAATAAAAGTAAAAGGCAGCAGTATAAATATTTCTTTTTTAAAGTAACAGCTAATAGTATTAAGTAAAAAATACGAAAGTGAAACTAGTCTTAAAGTAAAATTATAAAAGTTAAATGTAGAAGTATGAAGTAAATAAAAGTAAAAGTTACTAGAGTAACAAAAAAAGGCATAAAAGTAAATAAAAAATAAAGGAAAAAGAGTTAAAAGTAAAAGGTACAAGTATAATAGTAAAAGTCTAAAAAAAACACAAGAGTACAAAAGAAGTTGTATCATATTAAAAAAGCACTAGTGTAAAAGTTTGAAGTATGAAAGTAGAAGATACTATTACTATTATTTAAGAAAAAATGTATAAAAGTAAAACTTTATAGAGTAACAAGTAAAAGAATAATAATAAAACTACGGATAAAACAGTCAGAGGTACTAGTAAAAACTTATATATAAACACTAGACACTGATTATGTTATAACATCGTTATAACACGATCATTACATCATTGACACTAGACACTGATTATGTTATAACATCGTTATAACATAACTGAGTCAAATAATTACATCACTGAGTCACTAGAGACAAATCATTACATCACTGAGTCACTAGAATCAAATCATTACATCACTGAGTCACTAGAGTCAAATCATTACATCACTGAGTCACTAGAGTCAAATCATTACATCACTGAGTCACTAGAATCAAATCATTACATCACTGAGTCACTAGAGTCAAATCATTACATCACTGAGTCACTAGAGTCAAATCATTACATCACTGAGTCACTAGAGTCAAATCATTACATCACTGAGTCACTAGAATCAAATCATTACATCACTGAGTCACTAGAGTCAAATCATTACATCACTGAGTCACTAGAGTCAAATCATTACATCACTGAGTCACTAGAATCAAATCATAACATCACCGAGTCACTAGAGTCAAATCATTACATCACCGAGTCATTAGAGTGAAATCATTACATCACCGAGTCACTAGAGTCAAATCATTACATCATTGAGTCACTAGAGACAAATCATTACATCACCGAGTCACTAGAAGCAAATCATTACATCATTGAGTCACTAGAGTCAAATCATTACATCACTGAGTCACTAGAATCAAATCATTACATCATTGAGTCAGTAGAATCAAATCATTACATCACTGAGTCACTAGAGTCAAATCATTACATCACTGAGTCACTAGAGTCAAATCATTACATCATTGAGTCGCTAGAATCAAATCATTACATCACTGAGTCACTAGAGTCAAATCATTACATCATTGAGTCACTAGAATCAAATCATTACATCACTGAGTCACTAGAGTCAAATCATTACATCACTGAGTCACTAGAATCAAATCATTACATCACTGAGTCACTAGAGTCAAATCATTACATCATTGAGTCACTAGAATCAAATCATTACATCACTGAGTCACCAGAGACACTTTACCACATCGATTGCAATCCTATTATCACCGTTGCATGTCATGAGTAGAGATACATTTTGACATCGATACGTCCACAAGATGGCAGTGAAGAGTTAAACTGCTGGGGAACTGGAGGATGTGATGACGTAACTAACTCTAACACTAGAAAATAAAAAATGGCGGCGGCGAAGGCAGTATTGGATGGATCCGAGTTTTTGTACCTTTTTGTCACTTCACTTTTTTCTTCTTCATCTCGTCACTCGTTGATTTGGATGGACAAAACCTCAAATACACAAACCGAAGGAGCCAATTATGGGATGTACAACACTAGAGTCCCTACAAAGTATGTCTGGAACTTCCTTAAATGTAGTCCAGATGGATGGATGGATGGATGGAGGGATGGAATAATGGATGGAGGGAATAATGGATGGATAGATCAAAGGATGGATGGATGATAGATGGATCTATGGATGGATGGCTGGATGATTGATGGAGGGAATGATGGCTTGATGGATAGATGGATGAATGTTTGAATGGATGGATGGATGGATGGATGGATGAATGAATGTTTGAATGGATGGATGGATGGATGGGTGGATGGGTGGATGGATGGGTGGATGGATGGGTAGATGGATGGATCGCCTGCTGGATGGATGTATGAATGGATGAATGGACACCCTGAATAGCAGCACATATATCCTCCCTGGAGTTTGGATCCTGGTGGTGGCGGCTGATGACTCTGCAGAGACTGAATGAATGATGAGGCTGATGGATCTACAAGGACTAGGGATCGACTAGATGGATCAGGACTAAACGTAGATGGGGAGATGAAAGGTGGCCCAGCTGAGTGATCTTTATATCTTAAACTTTAAATTCACGGCTAAACTGCCAACATCCCTGCAGGAAGTAACTCTCTGTTTAATAACGAAGAATGACACATATCGAATAACTCGTTATAAAAAATGTGACTCATATTTTCAAGACACCGCAAATGATATTCAGCTATATATAACCACGGGCGGAAAAGAAAGCAGCAGTTGTTTAAACAGAGTCGTTGCTACGACAACAAAACACCGTCTTCGGTAGTTTAACCAAAATATTTTTAGTTTTTGTAGGCATGTCGCATTTCCAGATTTGTTTTTCCTCACGACGTCTTTCTGACTGTGAGTCACGACTACACAGTGAGTCAAAGACAAATTCTGATCGTAAAAGACAGATGCAGAGGAAGCACAGGCAGGACATCCTCACACCAGGGATGATGACGTCACTTCCTGTTTTACCCGCTCAGAGCGGCTGAACGCCGTTCGGAAAATCAAGATACTTTGTGGACACTGGTAAAAGTTGAGGACACACAGCCGCCTGGCACTCCTGTCCAGGACGCTGTTAGAATATATAGTAACAAAATCTCCCAGAGTGCTTAAAATAGGAAGTATTAGATTAAAATATGGATAAAATATGATGTAATCAAAATACGTCTCTTTGACGTATTTTTATAAGCACCGAATTTGGACCATATTGGATTAATGGTTTGGAAATTATGGGGCAAAAGCTTTTGGCATTAAAGCGCCCCCTAGTGTCAGACAGTAGTAGTGTCTGGACTAAACCGGACTGAAGGTTGGGAAGTTATGTCCGTAAAACACTCTTTATCGTGAAAAACTCCCCCTAGTGAGTAAGATGTGAACTATTCAAGTAAAACACGAGGTAGATCTCCTTGAGTTGATTAAAACGCATTAAATTCGAACTAAAACGTACGATTAGTTGAGAAATTATGGCCGAAATCATTTGGGGATATAACTTCCCGCTACTATTAGAAACATACAACCAACTTTTCCCAAAATCACCCCAGTTCTTCCTCTCACCAAGGTCTATGTGTTGGTATAAAATGAGACATGGAATGTTTTTGACTTATCGCGTAAACACGTAGGATCTGTGGCCGTCGTAGACATTATAGAAACTGCGACGACGATTCTATAATGTCTAGAACTTTTCGGGGACATAATTAACCAAAACCTTCTGAAACTTTGGATCTTTGGTTCCAGATGGAGGTTCTCTTTTCTGATTGGTTACCAGCGTTTGACAACTGACACGACTGAGGATGTCTGTAGAACTTATTAGTTTGCATGTCCTCTCTCAACACATCCAGAAACCTCCTATTTGGTCCTCCTCTTTCTCCTCCTGCCTGGCAGCTCCTTCTCCGGAACCTTCTACCAGGAGATCCACCATCCCTCCTCTTCACAGGTCCAAACCATCTCAATCTGTCCTGTCGGACTTTGTCTCCAGGACGTCTAACCTGGGTTGTCCCCCTGATGTCCTCCTTTGTGATCCTGTCCTTCCTCCTCACTCCCAGAGAACATCTGAACATCTTCAAGCCACCGTCTTGGAAACCTTTCCCTTCACTCCTGCTGCTACTCTTCTGTCACAGATAACTGCCGACACTCTCCTCCTCTCCTCCTCCCTCCTCCTTGCACTCGGGTACAAGCATTACATGGCTAGTTACTGAGCTGGGAAGTTAGCCTGACTAACCGGACGCTAAAATCTTCAAAGTCCGTCGCTACAAAGTGGAGAGGTCAAAACTTTTCCTTCGGAGGCTCGTTTCATGGCGAGAACATTTGGAACAGTTGTCTGAGGGCAGAATTGAAGCTAATGCTACGCTAGTGGAGAAGGTTTGTTCTACCTGTTCTGGATCCGTAGCTGGACTGCTCCTGCTGAGCACCTCCTGTTGTGATGGGATGTTGGTGGTGTTTGTTGTTGTTGTTGTTGTTGTGGTGGTGGTGGCGATGAATGCGGAGGAGTAGAAGGTGGTGGAAGAGCAGGGATTGGGGGACGTGATGTTACAAACACCTCCATGTATCCTGGATCAAACTCCCTGAAGACGGACACAGAAAATGAAACATTTATTCCAAGGAAACATCCGTCCTCTGCCAAGGAAGTAATGTTAGTGTCAGTGTTGTATTCCCCAAGGAACAAATAAACAGGATCTCTGGGTTATCAGGATCAAAGATCAAGGATGTGGA